>CM073777.1:34283975-34326689 GCA_037158775.1 Hetaerina titia
CAATGGATGTTAAACCCCTGCACATTGCAGTGGTGGAGTTGACAGGGCTCATTAGATATTTCTCCTCGGCTTATATGGAAGGCAAAGCACCGTAGACTCACAAGTTTAAAAATCATGGTAGTTTTTTCCAGTGAGTAAATACTTCATCATTTTTTGCATAGAAAATTGTCGTGAAAAACCGTCTTAATCCTGCCAATGTATTTTATTGCTCAATTGAAAAATTTTCCATTAATCGGTTCAGTTATACATGGATGCATTATATTTAGTTGCCCAACCCCACCGCAGACACCTTGTTTGTTCCCTTTGGCGGCCTCGCCTTCCTAAGTATCTTGCCTTCATGAAAAAGCAGCGAAAGGTCTCATGCTATTCGCCCTCGTCGGTGTCAATTGGAAGGGTTCGACATCCGCTGCAATGGTCCTTGGACCCCGGGGCGTGACAGCGCCATGATTAATACTTACGCGACGCCCAACAATTTATTTCGGTGGCGACATGAAGTGTGTATTCCTAAGTTTCACAACCGAGGGAACGGTATTGACCCGGTATGGTAAATCAGCTAGCCGGGGGGAAACTCTTGACATCTAAAATTCAAATTTTCATATCGGTAGTTGAGTTGTTGTTGCTCTCGTTTTGATTCAAACTCAAAAATAGTGAAGTATTACTAACACACTTCCTGTCACCATAAGAACCAATGCATCTCCTCCGTGTGCAGAATTAATAAAAACAATTTAATGCTATATCTCTATTCATGTTATCTGAGCAGTCAATCTCCAAAGAATAAAAAAATATCGCCAAGAAGTTCTTATCATTTCTAGACGAAATACTATATGTTCGTCAATTCCGTTAGGCCGCCTATAAAATTTATTTTTAACCCATATTTGTCTCGTGCTACCATCTTTGATAAAAATTATCAAGTAGTTAACTGGTATGTTGGTCGCGGTATTCCAGGGGTAGAGTATTGGACTGCTAACCGTAAGCTCCTGGTTCGACTCCCGGGAAAGCATCTCTGGGCACCTACAGTTCCACCCAAGCTATGGGATTTTTTCGGTGACAATCTTCCTGAGAAACGAAAACCGGCACAGGGAAAGGAACTGCCCTACTCTGATGTGTGAGTTTCATACGCCGTCGGACTTGGTACTTGGTGAACTCAATCATCAACTCTTTATGGCTTAGGTGAAGTGTTGCGTGTATAATTGCCAGTAATATTCTTAAAGACGGCATAGGTCATAGACAGTTCGTAGACTAGAAGAAATGATTTCATCGGGTTTTTCGACATCTCTGAAATGTGTTATGAAATATTTTGTTTCAATAAAAAAGGCTACAAATGCAAAGATACATTCTGCACACATTACATAAGATGCAATAACATTCTGTAGTCCTGATTTGTGGCCAGCGTTGCGTCTTTATAGATCGAAATAAGTAATGTTTTTGTCAGTATGTGGAAGCAGTAAATTTCCCTCTTTCGATGATTCCGCAGGCCCTATATTTGGGATCAGGGCAATAATGACTAATAATACATTAAATGTTCAGAATTTCAATTTATTCATGTGTGGATGATGAATGACTTCCATCAAAATAAAAATGGATTGAATGTGAAAGATTTGGAGGAAATAGGTCATGAAGATGCCCTGGAGAGCAGATCCTATTTCTTTTTCAAATTCGGTAATCTCAATATGCGGAGCTAATAATAATTGAGTGAGTAAACCATTGGATGGACTTCGCTGCCTTTGCTATTGCGTAACGATTAATTTTTAATCGTCTTCTCTAAGCCGCTGGCTAATGACTTTCACTCGATGGAACTTCTTTTTTGTAGGAAAAAAATGCGCGGGAAATCGTTATTGATCGACCAGTAGAATCATCGGGCTTGGATAGTTCGGAGAGTGTCTCGTTGTGAAACGCTATTGGAAATATGGAAATCACTGCCTTTAATTTCTGCTGAATTTTAAATTTAAAATTTGGCTGCTGTTATGACTGCAGCATATATTTAAGGGCAAGGGTGCTTGTTTTTGAATTTTTACATTTTCGGGGTTACGTATTCTGTGATCTTTTTCACTCGTTCTTCGCTCGAGAGAATGTTGGCTAGTCGGGTGAAGCGCCCGAAGTCCGAGTTTTCGGTACTTTTGAAATTATTTTATTCATTACCGGATTTAAGCTCTCAAAAACGTCTCTTCCGAGTTTCCTTGAGTGAATTATCTTGTTATACTCGAACCTTCTGCTTCCAAGTGTGGAGCTGTGGTTGGTTGGTTGCCACGCGAAGTTACTCGAACGCTGTCATTCTCCCTCCAGAACAGGATTGACGCAAGTTGGCCGCGTCAGTTCCACCAATGATACCCACTGCTGCTATCAGAATGCCCTGGCCCTGTAATTTTCTTCCCGTTCGTGTAATTACTGTCGTCCAATCACGAAGGAAATGAAACGTGACCGTATGAGAGTAGTTGTACGTGCCTACGGGCGTTTCGAGAGCTCAATTTAATCGTCGTTTTGGTGACGCAGGCATTGTTCCATCTGCGTCTGCAATTGCAAGGGCTTTTAGGACTGCAGATATTGTTGGATGAGGGCCTGAGTGGAGTGCATTCATGTTACGGTCGCACAATTCACTGAGACAAAACAGTATTGACCTTCCGATCTTTCCAGTAAGATTTATGAAAATGTGTAGTTTTTAAAAAAAGTCTCTATTTATTCGCATTTGGTTGAAGTCTGTCATGAATCAGTTAACGTAAGGTGTATTTTATGTTTAATATTAATATAGTTTTGACTGTATTTTTGTCTTTAAGAAACTGTCGAAATGGACCTTCAACTCTCGCACCACTGGCGAAGAAAGTTGTTTTTTTAACTATTCCACGACGCAAATTATCTATTCGAGAGGTTTTGGTAAACAGTCGTCATTTATGTGTGATTGCCACTGGAAATGTGATTTTATTTTTCTACATCATCCGTCCTGATCTCGTAATATACTCCTTGCGATCCTTTAAACCCATAAATGTTTCTTTACTTGTTTTTTGTCATATTTTGATATTTCAATTTCGCCCGCTTTCTCTTTATTGGGTATCTCGCTTTTAATTTGCTATTTATGATACGCTAGCAATAAAATAATTAAATGGACACTTATGAACGTCCTGTTTTTTGCAAATATTACGTAGGTGAACGCCAAGGGGGACTCTAGAGGTGTTTTGATCGCACGAGAGAGGACATTTCTCTATGGCCGGCTCCAATGGGTGCATAGGAGGTGATTAGGTCCCCTTAGAATTTGTTAGTGCTGAAAAAGTTTGCTTAAACTCTCTTTCCTTGCATTTTGGATGTTTAATACAAGACATTTAACTTATTCAATGCACTTGCTATTAATATCGCCCCGTAAACTGTACATGAAAGTAAAAACGTCTTTGGAAGGAAAATACGACGACTGAGATACTGGTTACCGTTGCTATGCAGGGATTGTCTGTTTTATGTCTGTTTTCGAAAGTGCCTTCTATTATTCTGTCTGCTATTCAGCCAGACTTGATTTCTAACTGGTGAGTTAATGCCATATATTTCGATGTTCCCGTATGCTGATTAAATGCGATTTTAAGAATGCGTCCAGTGCTTCGATTTCCACGCCCAAATACCCGCTCGGATGGTTCCTAGATCCAGCAAATGGCTCACCCTCCCAATATCCGAACACATCCTGTTCGTTCGACGGGACTCGTAATTGCGGTGAATTTCGGGAGCGAAAGGTGGAGGGCGATTGGGTTGGAGGAAGGGTAGTGTTTATCATAGGCCTCCGCCCTAGTTACGATTTCGAGGAACGGGGAAAGTTGGGAAAGATTGTCGGTGGATGCGTCGTTGAAATTCGGGAGAGTGCACCTCAGGGGTACCATCGCCTCAGGACGCCGCCCTGCAGTCCTCTGGTCGTCTGGCCGGAATGTTTGTTCCTTTCTCTCTAGTGAACTTACACGAAATAAAGCGCATTCCTTTCGGCACCACGTGCATTCCGAGATCGAAGTTAACTCAAATGTTAAGTCGGGCACATTGTGTTCCCCTAGACGTAAATTATAAAAATCTCAGAAACCGAATACATTAACATGGTGGACATTAATTTCACAGCGTTCGAGTGACAGTCGTTAGGCGTGGTCTAAACCCAATGACGACATTCATCACCTTCAACGTAGATATCCGTACGACGTATACCTTCTACGTACATTACCAATAGCTCACAACTCATCTGATCAGTACTGCTCATGGGTTGATCTCTTCATTTGCTAATCGGAGTACGCTTCCTTCGCGTCTTGTAGGTTCTTTTTTAGTTTGCGGCCAATAGTCCATATGCAATGATTGTTTTTAGATAAGTACAATAAAAGTATGATTGGAAAAGAAAACGACTCGCTTGGCATCGAGAGTTATTTTCCCCAGTGGCACGGCGCATGAAGAAGCGAATTTTTATGACTTTTTGCCACTGCAGGGCGGTGATAGATAGCGATGAAGGGTCGCGGGACCTCCTCTCGTGTGAGTCTAGTGGTAATGATGCACGAATTCATTAAGAGGAAATATTAATTTTCTTCCGAAATGGTGTGGTAGACTCAATCCCTCCAAAAAATGAAAGCCTCTGTTAAGTGAATGAAGTGTCAATATTGTTCTTGCAAATTGCATTTCAATGCAGTGGCAGCTTGTGTTGAAGTGGAAGAATGCATAAGCTTTCGTATTTTTTTCATCTCTGTCATCTTCTCTAGCAGAATTGTAAATATTCGATATTTTAACACACTTGTTTAGACTTCGCAGTCCTAAAGGTTAATGTGTCAATCTTCTAAGTGATTTGAGGTGAAGGGTCATAGCCACAAGCATGGGTTAGATTTTTTTTTCATGATATTTAGATATATTTGTTCATGAAGAAATATTAGTACTCGCTGGGATGTCGTTGCTAGCAGATAAGTTTTTTCGCGTCTGTCTTACTGCGGGTGAGACCCTTACGTAAAAAGAATATTTTAATTTATCGATGCATTGAAATCCGACATGTTGGTTTGATTACAGCTAATTTTTTTCATTCTCACGCAGTTGCGCGGCGTCGTGGAATCAATTGCATGTTGTCTGCGTGGTACTGTAATCTATTTAAGGCGGTGATAAATCTTCGTCGTTAGTCAATAACAGCATGCGTAATTTGTATGGGAGAGCATTTGAACTCTCAACCAGATAGCTTTTTTGTATTCTCGTAATGGTTTTGCGTAGTTGTCGGGACATATTGGTTATTGGTTTAAGGACACAATATTCTCCTCGTGCATTTTAAATTCGTTAGTCATGGCCGTGAAATTCATTTTTGTATGTATGTGTGACGAATTAGAGTTGACTACCATATTTTTCTCTTTCTTGTGCCCGTGGCGTTGAAATTCGTATTCACAGGTCAGGAGCAAAGCAACACTTGGCGTGTCACTAGTTCGCTTTCTTGGAGTTGGTGTTTCAACTTTCAGCGAAGAGAGTATAGGATAAACTTGGGTAGATACACTTTTGTTTATCTTACTCCTCGAAACAAGTACCTTTGTAAATTTTCGCACTAATTTTGGCGTATATTTCGCGGATGCGATTTTGCTCTCCTCTTCAGTTATTTACAAGTTTCATCATTTGATTCCGATTGGTATTTTATTACACACTCCATACCCAGAGTTGGCGTAAGCTCATCATGTTGTGCTCGTTGAATATGATCATCACTTGCCAGATCAGCCTTAACTCCTGTTATAAATGCAGTGCTGAAATGTTTGTGAGAGGCACAAATCTGGGATATGTTAAATGGCATAACATTTAAGTGTACTGGACGAAGTATCGTCCTTCGACTAAGTCGTAGATCATATTTCATATTGCCCCGCAGTTTCTTCTGGTACGTTTCATTTGTCCTTCGAGGAAAATCTCACTTGTATGAACTCGTCTGAAACAGGGTTTCGCAGTGCTTGGTAACATTTTCTCCGCAGTTGTTATCGCATCGCAAGGGTTGCGAGCGAACCTTTTGACACCCGTCGCACTGTCCCGCGTCACAGCCTCGCGTCGTGCGGCTCGTGGAAAATATTGGAGTCAGCTTTTCTACGTGATATCTCAAGAAATATTTCTCTATTATATATTACTCTATTATCTTCTCTATTATATATTACTTAACTGCTCTTGTTTTAAATATTTTGGAGCAGGAAAATTAGATTGAGACATGATCAATAAGCGAGTCGTGGTATTTAGCGGAGACGGCACAGATTTTGGACATTGGTTGTTCCAGAAATTGTACTTACTCCTTCTAATTTGCTGATGCAAGTAGAAAATATTCAATCGCTATGGTTTGTATGAAGTTTCTTTGGATGAATTCAGTTTATGAATGTTTTTTGTAAAACGAAGAATTTGTAATATTCAAATTCACTTTCCATTCAGTGGCTACACATGTTCAGAAGTTCAATTAATCCTTCAGTTAGATTCTCTTAATCTAGGGATTGTGTTCCATTTATCGGGATAATGTAGTTGTTTCGTGGGAGAATAAGTGGATTGGGGAGGAATGAAATTGTCATTGTTTAGTGCTAGTAGAAGAGATGAAGGAAGAGGGGCTCTAGGAGATACGTTCGAAGTCAAATCTCCAGGGAAGATCATACCATTCGATAGACCTCTTCCGTTTCGGTGTAAAATATTCTCCTCGTGATCGAATCAAGTACCCGTTTAAAAGTCCGTTTGACTCGAAATGTAATATCTCCTAGAAAATAGTGCAATCTATGGAGAAGTCTCGAGAGATGGCACTATTGCTCTACTGCTTAAGCTTATTGCGCTAAGTAAAAAAATCGTGCGAAGAATGATTTCAGTTTTGCGCCTTCCCGTCTCAGGTTTCCTCTCATTCCCCCCCGCGTCTTAGCACTTCTTCTTTCGTTGTTTCTGGCTGGTAACGTGGTTTAGTTGACCAGATCGACTTTTGCTCATCTCCCTCCGGATCCATCATACATACTGCATACCTTCTGCAAGCGCAGAGGTGGCGACCAGAGGAAAAAATGTCGCCGACGAGAACCCCATGGAGGCACGCGACCCGCCCAACTGCTCGAGTTCTGACAACGCCCCCGAATCAAACGGGAGTTTCCACCTCCAGAAGGTTTTATTTATTTGTTTTGCATTTACCGTGAAAGCGCAATGGGATGCTCGTAGGTGGAAGAACCTTTGGAAAGGAATGAGGAACGGAAAAGAATTGGTTGGGTTTGGATCACGAGTGGGGACCTTCAAAGTTGTTCGTATCATAAGCTGGTAATTGCTCTGGCGTAAAACGGCTCATATTCCCTAGGTCCGATCAGTAGTGATAATACCTAAAGTAGGACAACGATTAATGGATAATTTTTCTGTTGTTATGACAAGTTACAGCCTCTTTGTTTGATGGAAAAGAAATAGAACTACTTTTGGAACTATTTCTTTAAATAACAACGCAAGTGTATGACTTGTGTTTATGTCTAAATATTTATCAGAATCAATATTTAATGCGCAAGCATGGTATTTTTAATCATCTATCCAACTATTGCAATCCTTAAAGGGTAATAAAGTAGATTAACGGTGCGTAGCCATATCGTAAAAAATTGAAGGAAGTAATATAATAACTATAAACTTGTAGCTCATCTTTTTTGGGTGTATCTCCTGACGTTGTAACGGAAAAAAATAGGTGGTTCATTTAAAAAATCAACATTGTGTTTGCTTTTTTCTTAAGTTCTGAACTTTAATGTAATTATAAAGAGGAATGCAAGTGGTTTATTTAATGATGTTTAAATGTTGCTGAACCGTTGTTAAATAAAAGTTTAATCGTGATTAAACGGTGGATTTATGTATCAATATTATGTTGTATGAAACAATAAAGTCGTGTACTTAGGTTTGAAGCGTCTTAGTTGACAGTAAAGCGTTTAATATAACCTCCCGCGAAGCGTGGGTAGGAGGACATCGCCCTGAATCATTCTATTTGGGGTTGGCAAGCCCACGCCACCGCACCGCCCTGCACCCACCGCTCGCCGCGCGAGGGCGTGGCTCGCCTCTCCCCCGCCGCGTCCAACTTATTTGTGCCGGACTTACTTTTTTTTCCACCGGTTTTCTCATTTATTCCGTGCACAGTTACTTCTGGTAAGCCTGGAGAACCTGGAAATAATCGAATTTGACGCATCATGGAATCCAACCCTCTCGCCTTCTCCTGTAATGAAGTCCTCTCAGAGATGTGGATAATTGTAAATCAGATTTAAATTGATCAGTCATGATTTGATTGTGCAATTCAAACTCCGGTTCATATAGCGCGAACTCTGGAACGCGTTAAGTATGGACTAAAGCGTAGTAGATACCTTAGAAGGTTTTAAGATGTATAAACCGTGCTTTATTTCTATGTGAAACGAACAAATTGACTGAGTAGGATGTTGAATCAATTTGTTTCATAGGGCATCATATTCCTGTGGGAATAATTCACATTCACTTATAACTGCAAAATTAAATTTAATGCGACGGGTGTCAATGCTACTACATCATCATCAGGTCTGATCAGACCTGATGATGGTGTAGTTACATTGAAACCGGTCATATTAAATTTCATTTTGTGGAAAATTGCTATTTTTAATGAATCATGATATTCCACAACATCGTGCCTGAAACGTCTCTTTTTACGCATGCTCTTATTTTTTACCGTTAGTTTTCGTACCTAGTTGTCTTGTTATGGAGTCCGGTGTGGCTAACTTGGAAATATAATTGTGGTTGATATACTAACTTTTTTTCTCAACGAGAACCACAGTTTATTTCATTGCATGCTACAGGATCGTATTCGACCAAACTGTACTTTTTCAATTTACTCTGTTTGCATTTTTTGCTCTAAAAATTGTAATGCTTTTCGATTTTTGCATATATGAAATGTTGGCCCTCGGACTTACGTTGGGATTCGACTTACGTTCGCGCAGGTTTTCCCATTTTTCCCTCACTTTACCTTTCCACCTCAAGTACAATCTAAAAAGCTTAGGTCGCTGCCTGAATTGCTTATACTGTTTTATATTCCATGGCGGAATTTTATTCACTGATGCAGTCCCCACTTTAAAATATAAACTTGATTCCGGTGATCCGATGTGACATATGCGTCCGCTTAGTCAGTCTCCTTGGAATCCGTGCCCATTTTCTGTGAAAATCCTAGCTTTGTAAACTCAATAAATGTATGTACAGTCTTTCCATAAGTGTTAGTTTAATGCTCCATTTGTTTCCGATGCTTCGGGTTCGCTTTGATTTGAAATCCGATGCTATGACATTTTCTGCAGGAAGATTAGCATTTTATTTCGAGGCGAGAAACCTTTTGTGTTTGCGTTTCGAGTTGTGACGTTTATATCGATAGTACGGCCTATTCCCGTACCGCTTAAAGTATTCATTAAAGGAATGACATTGAGTCAGGCGTTTTTAATATCTCCATCAAGGTTGCAACTCTTGTATATGCATTGTTCTTCATGCATGCGGCGAGGCCTTGCGGTTATGAAAAAGAACAATCGATCCTATATTAGCGATCGATCCTGGTGGCGGCGTTGGTGATTCAGTGTGCATTAGTTATTCCAATATTTTATGCGAGCTTTTAAAAAGCACGGGTCTCGACCTAATTCCCAATGGAAGTGTATTGTAAGCAAGGTAGTAAGAGCAGTAAGGTCGCGAGGCTGAATTTCGATGCGTAATTTCTTAGAATAGCTTAGTACGACAGGAAGCCTCTGCGGGTCTATCTCAGGCCCAAAATATTTCGTCACTCTTTTAAGATTTGTCCTAAGGTTTCCGAGTGGTTCGTGTCCTCTTAAATGCCCTATCCCCCCTATCTCTTTTTGATTTTACGCGACTCGAGAAATAAATTGTGCTGATCTCTGTTGAATCCGTTCGTAGTACTTAAAAATTGCCCAATTAAAAATCTCTTATGGGGGATTTTAAAAGCATAGCAAGCTGGTGATAATCAATCATATTGAAAAATGTATCAAGAAACGAAAGTCTTTGCTATGGTATCCTTAATTGATAGCTCGTTTGGGTGTAAACGGGGATGCTACCTATCATTTAGGAGAAGACTGATTCCTAGGTACCACTTTTGTGCTGTAAGTGATTAAGAATTTATTCGTAAGTATATAAAGTGAATATATTCTTTATCTCAGCTGTTTCGATCCATAATAATCACGAATACTCTTAAACAGCACATTATTTGTGGTTAAGGAAACCGAACACCAAAATATGAACTGAATCCTTTATACAATTAAATTGGTATCGACATGATTTTAATTGAAGCTGGCATTCCATACAAAAAAGAGAATTTCACCCTGCCACCAGCATTTATCGTTACAATAAAACTTCTATTCCAGTGTCTTTTGTTAGGAACTTTGACCTTCAGGTTGACTGATATGCACACACTTGATATCCGCGGTGCCAATTAGGGCGGCAAGGTTCGTCGGTAGAATGGTAAACAAGGTGCAATAAAGCTTTCAAAGCGTTATTTTTGTTAAAGAATGCGGTCATGGGAAACTTAATCTTTATACTTTGAATGATTAACTAGCAGCTTAACTCCTTATTGTATGGTTATATAATGTGGTGATGTATTGCTTTCATTCGAAATTAATTTTTGCAGTAGGAGTTAAGTCTTAAAGCAGTTCGTGCAAAGCGTAGTTATTATTTTTTTAAATAATCCCTTAAACCATTAATGCTCGATTAGGAATTCCTCTCGTTCCGGCGTGCAGGTGAACTTTCCTTCGTGGGTCTGCGTGTGAAGGAGGTGAGGAAAGGTATCAGATAGATGAACTCCGTCGTTTGAAAACTTCCGCGTAATTTCACTTCGTTGGAAATCCCTTTTCCCCAAACTCCTCCACCGCAAATACTTTTCCGCGGAAACGACCGAGTTTGGTACGTTTCTCGGGAGAGAAAATTGTGTATTTAGTCTTTTTAAAATTTCTTCTGGCGCCTGTTCAAGGATTTAGTTTTGCCTGACTGGACTGCTTCGAACGGCTGGAAATATCGCTCTCAAATGACGCGCCCAATTAGGCACACGAGTGGGATTATGTCTGACATTTACAAAGTCTCCGGCAATTAGTGTAGCTCGTGTGACCAATCATTTATACAGTGGCGGTGAGAGTCACTGCTGTAGCTACAACTGATCCTGTGCTAACTTTTCAATTGGGAGTACCACAGGCTTCCAGCGCATTTTTTCGTCATTTTCGATTGAAAACTGAAATTCAGTGATGTTCGTAACTGAAAAACAGTTCAGTTACGAACGTTACTATCAAAATGATTGTACAGATAAAATTATCCAAGTTGCGTGCCAAGTCGGACAAATGTTTTTCATTCGAATATTCTTTACTTTTTCTTGATCGTTAGTCTCTCGTTGTAGTAGATTTGGTGTTTCGCTGCAGGGTTTTCATATTTTAATTCGCGATTCGATTATTAAAGCATTGTTGACGGGATCAGTATCTTTCTTTTTGGCGAATGTCTCAAAAATCACTTCTTTCAATTACGAGAGTAGTTAGGTCGTTCCAGTTAATTTATTTAAAAAACTTTCTACCCCTCTTAATATTTCGGGAATGGGTTCGGCGTTCGCCGTTATCTGGCGTTTCGCGGTTCTGGCCGTCCTCGATCTCGTTGGATTCCACGTTAGCCGCCAATATTTCCTTCCAGGGGAGGTAGCAAAATGGATGGGTCACTTCTCGAAAGAGGGATCTTTGGGAGAAGCGAATTTCATAATCGTCGAATTTGATATCATTGGTCTGCTGACAACTTAGGGGTAGCATAATCGCATATGAACCCATGGCCACCTTGTTGGGTTCCTCCACTTAGGGCTGATTCATCTACATGTTGCCCTACAAATCAACGCCTGGTTGTGTGGGATCGAGTGACTCCATCCTTTCCCTGCACCGTTTACGGTGTCCCAGGAAGACCTGGTACCGAGAAATAAAACATACCTTGGGTGAAGCTGAGGTTGCCCCGAGGGTTCATATGGAATCGATCAAGGGTACCGACTGGAGCCCAAGGCACTGGGCCACCACGCGCCCTAATCATCAATAGAAATAGTGATTACTCAAATATGGCAATTCATTATACAAAAAGTAAAATGCACTAAAATATTAAATACATCCTAGTACATGAAGCACGGCAAAGTGTCTGGCAGGAGATGCATACCATACTTTCCAGGCGTGCCAAGCACGGTGTTGGATCACGTACTGTGCATAAAAGGTTGGTCGTTACGAAAAAATATCCATGACTTAATGAAATTGATGAATTTTTGCGGTTGCCAAATACAGGGAGGAGGAGGAGATATTCATCAGTGTTTTCCAATTTAGACTATCAGAAAAGAATGTCTCATTCTGTTAGTTCATGACGATTCTTCAAGACAATACCAGCTTTCTTTACATCCTATTTATTTCCGAAAGCAACTCTGCGGAGAGGTTCCCACCACAACGTTATAGATGCGTGCCTTAGGAGTAAGTGAACGTCCTCGTCGTTTATAATCCACCGAAATCGGGCAACTTGCTCATTTTGGACCGATGTGAAGTGAATAAAAATTATTCCACCTCGTGGATATCGATGGCGGGAAGGCGGAAGTCTGGAAGTATCTAATCTACATGCGCACAGTAAGTACCCCGTAAAGCCGCCGCCAAGGCGTGTGGCGGAGGGTGATAGGGTGCCAGTCATCATGGATAAATATGACCTTATACGGTGTCCTCCTGGGGAGTGTCCGTCCAGTGGCGGGAGCGATGGGGAGTCAGTCGTTCAGTTTGTTTGTCGGGTGTCCTCGGTCTGGAGTTGCTCTTCCCGCGCTACCATCTCCGATAGCCTCAACCCGTCGTCGACGTCACTCGTTTCGGGACTTTGGCTTACTGACCTCAATACCCTCGCGGCTCGCTCGTCCCGCCCCTCGCCGTTTCTTTTGGCCGCGAATCGCTCTCGCATTCCCCGCCATTCTCTCCCTCCCTAGCGACGAGCTACTCCTCCAACCTCCCTCACGAGGTGGGAGTTGCCTTATCATCACCCCCACTCCTGCGTGCTCTCGTCTTCCGCGCGTCATTTGTCGCATCTCGACCTCGCGGGCGACGCAGCCATGGGTGTCCGCGTTGGGATTTTTCTCCCGGGAGTCTCGACCTTCGTCGCCGGAGAGAATTTGAGTCAAGGTGGCCGTTTTCCCGCCTATTTTCTGTCTCCACGTGATTTTTAACCGGAGAAGATCCGCGGGTAGACCGTGCTTTGAAACACACGTCTAGCAATTACATCGCCGTGTATTGCTTTTGCCTATTATATGGTAGTCAACGGTTTAAATAAGTTTTAGTTGAAGACAGGCTGTGCTCTGATGCACTTCATAACTCGTCTAGCGAAACATCCTGACATCTGACCAAACAGCAAACCCTTCCTCAATTCCACAAACTTCTGTCCCCCCTCTCTTCCAACCCTATCCTTTTCCCAGCCTTACCTCGCTTTGATCAAAAGTCTTCAGCGTTTCATCGCCAATCAAAATGATCTGCATCCATGTTCCTACCTTCTGTGGATTTCTCCCCGCAACGCTCTCTCCTCCCCCACTATTCCTAATATCTCTTTATTTTAAATATCCTATGCGTCTTTAATCCGGACTTAATCGGTAAATTGTTTCCGATTTCTCATATTAACTAGCATTGAATGATCGTCCTGAGGAGCTACAACTAAGGAAATAACGTCGCATTGTATAAGTATACACTTCTAAGACAAGTGCCGATGTCCACACCCAAGGTGGGATTTGAACCTGGGACCCTGGGATTTTCCTGCTCATACAGGATGCGAAAGTAATGCTGTTTTTGAAAATTAATTTCTTAACTAAGTCTCCAGTCTCAATACCGCGGCAGGATGTACAATATAAGTAAAAAGAAAGCTTTTCCGATATGAGTTCTTTCCACCCCTTGTGGGATAGAGCCATCATGTAATAAATCACCCCAGGCGATGTTCCACAGTGGAGAATTACTTAGTTTTTATGGGCAGGATTAGAAATCGCCGGCAAAACCTTAGTGGGTATAGTGTCGATTTTTATATATCGGTAAACTCTTCGGTTTTCTTCTGGTTTCAAACATTTCAGCGATGCGTCTGATGCAATCTAAAAAAATGCCGTGATGGGTTTCGTTATCGTCCATCCATCGCCCTTTGTTCACTTTATTAAAATACGAGAGGATTCCGAGGCGCAGTGCAGATCTCGGCTTACGCAGTTATATTATCGCTGAAGGCGGTGGATTCGTGCCAGGCCCCAGTGCCTTGTCCTTTTTATGCGACTCCTTCAAGGTGTTTTTCCTTGCGTCTCTGGGCGTATTGTGTTCAGCCTGCACTTGCGCCCACTCACCGCCCCCGCGTAACGCCAATTGAACCTCGTTAGGAGAGCTTCCGCGTTGCGATCGCGTGGAGAATATCTCGCTCTTAAACTGCGTTACGCTCGTGTGCGAATCGTCCAAGATGTGTTGCCTGTCGTCGAATTTGAGGCAAATTTAATAGGCGCTGCCGCTATCTTAGGGCCATTCCAAGTTTTACTCTGCCGTTATTTTTGTTATATCGAAAATCTTTCGAGTAAATAAGCGTCCGTGGTGAAACGGTGGGCTTAAACTTAAAAAATATGTAACGGTCTGGTTGAATTCTGCGCGAACTTCTTCCGTGAAGCCAAAAACCAGCAATGTACAAGCAGGGTGAAATGGTTCAAAAGTTTTTTTCTTGAATAATATCAGTGATAGTTTTAAGAGTGATAGGCACCCGAGTCAAGGCCCAAACAGAGATACTCGTATATAGACGATTCTAAATTAGCGTATATGTGTACACTTATCGCATTAAAAATTAGTGTATTTATTGCGTTCTGTTATTATTTTTTTCACGCTATTAGTGATGGCGTATTGGTCGTGATGTATGAAATAATAGAAGTTCATGATGCAGGGAAAATTGTATGACGGATGGATTCATTTATCTAAAGGAATATCTTTTTAGGCTAACAATGACGACACGTATTTTTCGGTGAAATGTAGCGGTAATGTTCTTTGGATGAAGTTGATTTTTTTATCCAGATTCAAGTATTCAAAATAATTTGATCTACATTTTCAGTTTAGATAAATCTTTTTTAAAAAACGTGTTTTAATATGCATATTTAGTTCATGGACGTATTCCTGAAGTTAGTTGCTGCAGTGGCAGATAAACTTCAGTGTACAAGATTTCCTAGTATGAATTCCAGAATGGAGTCTTGCATCCAAAAGATTCTTTTCCTCTTGTTATTTCGGTTTCTAAGGTAACACCAAAGCGGGTTACGTATTTCTTTAAATAATAGGATTACCAGTCGATAACCAGCGCCTTCCTCAGAGCCAAGGGCGATGTAGAAGGCTTGGTTTCTCTCCTCCATCGCGCATGTGACCTCTCCATCGAGACAGCAATTACCACCAGTCAAGTTCATCGTGGAGCGTGGTTAAGGTTGGTCGACGGAGTAAAGCTTTGGTGAGAATTTCGAAAACGTTTGCTCAGTCACTTCAGCAAGCGCGCTTGTCGCCCCAAAAGGGTTTCTTAGCGCCGAAGCAGAGCTCGAGGACACACAGACGCAGTCGTTCTAGTCGTGTTATTTTTCCCTCCCCACTTTCCCCCTGCCCTCACCAGGTTTATCGTCTCCGCCTCCTTTCCGGCCCGTTGTCCCTGATTTTGGCCCATTCTCTTTTACATTAGTCCTTCCTCCCCACCTTCCCCTTCCCATCTCCTCCCACCAGTCCCATCCCCCATATTCACCGCCTCACAATTCTTCCCCCACCCCCGCTCCCCTAGTAGGGGGAGTAGGTGGCCGAACCGATGCCGCCAGCGGCCCGACACATGTGTCGCCATCACTCGCGGAGCGGGTTGGCCGCATTCGCTCGGACTTTTCCAATCCTCGGCCGGCCACTTGTCGGTGGAGATGTTTTGGACGTGAATTATGATCACGAGTGGACGAAGAAATGGCACGATTTAAATTTGTGTGTGCCTGATTCCATAAATGCGATCTGGCTGTCCTTTCGAAACATGCGGCTGAAAAGCTGGAGCTTCGAGGGGTTTTATTGGATGTTAAAATTAAATGCAATAAACGCGTGTAGAGTGTTCCCCGATTTTTTTTTCAGTTGCCATGTAGTCTAGTTGGCAAATGAGCAAGTGTAAGTTGTATGTGGGAAGAACTAGTTCGTTGTATTCGCCAAATTTCGCTTATCGCTCAATTATATGAATGGTTGTTCAGAAATCTGTTAGAGCTCTCTGCATTTTCACGGGAGAAACGACATTGATTAGTGTTTCAAAAAAATGCTGCAAACGTAATCAGAAGTAGTTTGTGTGACAGGGGGTGTTAGGGCACTAGCCATTAACGCATTGATATAAATGTGCAGATATTTTTTTGCTCATAAGCACAAACGTACCTATATGCTTTTCCACATCACATATATTTCCGTAAAATTTTCCGATACCATTGGATTGCTGAACTTTTAGATAATCACGATCCAAGGGAAGTGTTTTTAAAGTACCAATGTATTGCTGAAAATGATGAGTCGAGTTTATGATTCTCGGAAACCCCATGCCGAGCCCCAGTGCCCACGTACTCTTTTGCATAATTGGCAAGATTAACTGCGAATTGAAGAAGTGTTCAGATTGTCAGCGTTGTCGTGGATAAATCTTGCGGCATGTTATTTTTTTTAATTTTGTGAATAGCGAAAGTTTTATGTAATTGGGGAGAGTTGGGACCAAGGATATTTGACGCGCAAGGTGGAGGAAAGTAAAACTTTAATTAAATTATATCCCAGAGGAAGGGCAAGCCACTAATGTGACGATTTTTTGGTGGGCTCGCGGCATATATGCGTTAAACCCCTTCTCCCAGGTCGTTGTGACGGGGATATACGGAGTTGCGAAATGATTATAAGACGAACCGTTCGATTCGATATTCTATCAAATCGATAATGTCCCGGACAACCCCATCCCAGTCTTTTGTCGCAGCACTCTTTTTTCCTCCCAGCACTCTTTTTTCCTCTCCCCTCTCGCCCTTCTCAACCTTTTCGCCGCTCAAAGCTTCGTAATTTCCGGTCGTGAACCCCGGTTGACCTTTTCGGAGACAGATTGATGAGTGGAGGGAACAAGTAAGATGCGATAGAGGTCCTCCTCTCTCTTGGCAAGCGGCGGTGTTTTGTTTTCCGTACCCCTTTTGGGGGGGATAATGGTCCCCTGACTTGTCGTCCGGCGGTTGATAGCAAGTTCCAATAAACCTCCGCGCGCCTCTTGCTGTAGGGACAAAAATTTTAATTGGTTCGGTCCTTGGGTAAATAGAATGAGAATCCTATTTATCCCCGTTGGTGCTCACAGCATCTTCTCTCTCCTTGGAGTGATAATTAATTAGCCCGTGTTTGCTTTTCCAGCGCCTTATCGTAACTCGATGTAATAGAATTATTATTCGATTTAGCCTAGGTTTATCTAATGTAAGGCATTTCAGCCGAAGCGTGAGAAAAATTGGGGAAAATATTCAATGAAAATTAGCTATAAATTTGATCTCATCAGGTCCAAGATAATTCATCGCATTGGTATTCTATTAGTTAGTGGCGTTCTCGGGTTCGTCTCTGGCAGGACGGAGCACTCTGGAAACAGTACGTAAATGGACGATTGTAACATTAAAGTGGTTAATGTTTTTGGGCAGCCTGGCCGCGATGGATTCGACGAGGAGAAGGTAAATTCCCGGGAATTGTACGTTATCAGCTCCAGACAGCGTAGGAGTATCACAGAGGATTATGTTCAAGGAACAAGCAAGTAGGATACGGGCCGCGTGAAAAGTAATCTATGACCTTGGTGAAAATTTTAAGCGTATCTATTCTGCAAACTTTCTACTCGTTAATTCGGAACGGACTCATTTTGATGCCTTTTTTCTACCTTTGGAAGTTTCACCAAAATCGCTCGTCCGCGATCGTTTCAGAGCATAAGAAAATGCTCGGATATATTCTCCTCCAGGCACTTAGATTCTTTCGTAGAAAATGAGAATATATTTTGGATTAACCTCAGCCAACTACCGAGTTATTTTCAACGCCGAATGCACGTTATCGAACATATCATGAAACTTCCGCAGTTTTGTTTTTGATAATTCCATTTTGTTTTTTATTCATTTAATTATTAACTGAGTGTTTTGATACCGAAGATTCTAGGCCATTATATGGGAAGTGTAATGTTTGAATGTGGAATGACGTGACGACTTTGTGAAAGTTCTCATTTTTTAATTGAAATTGCGCATTACTTAAGCTTTATTGTCTTTTCACACTTAAGAGGGAACTTTGGGGAGGCATGATTTCCGATTCCAACTAAATTCATACTTGAATGTTTGAATGAAAGTTGATAATTTCGGATCCGCACGGAGAGGGTTGTGTCTGGAATGTATTGTTAAGTAAACAGATAAATTTATGGGAAAATTATGCATTTGAACTTAAAAAAATTTTTTTTTGGGAGGAAAATGGTAATTTATAGGGAACTTCTGAAAGCATTGAGTGGTTGATTAATGACTGAAAATAGCCTAGCCATGAATGAAAAAGTGTGATCATACAGACAGTTCTCTCTTGAAAAGTGAAGGATTAAATTGATGAAATTATCGTATCATATTAACTCTATTTAGGCAAAGGAAAGAAGAGTGCTTCATGTTTCGTACTTTATCCTTTATACCTCTATTATATATTTATTATCAACATACGCTCCTGTTTGTTATTTTATTAACAACATATGCTCTTTTTCATAGAATCCTCCTGCCATTATATCGGCACATCCAATATTCGTCCTATTTTTGAAGGATAAGTTGGTGCACAATTTTAATATTTTGAAATGATTGTGAAAAGTGGTTTCCGCTTGTTAAATCGTTTTTTTTAATAGCAAATTATTTCAAGTGATTCGTTAAACTGTTAAATGCTTTCGCAGAAATGATTTTTTATTATTTTCCGACGAATTTATAATTGCAATTCTCCATCGTGATGTGATTAAGGCTTCGAATTGATGGAGAGGTGAATGTCGGCGAAGCGTTACACATCGTCATCAATTAATTTGAGCGCGCGGAGCTGTGCCATTGTTGGCAAGAATCCTTGCTTGTACTCAATATCAACCGCGAGTCAAGTCTCCGTGTACACGTTGGTGAACGCGCACGTATAGAAACGTGGCGAAGTAATAATGACGACTGAGATTCGGGTTGACATTTGTTTTTAAAATAACGGGAGAATAAATCGCGATGACAAACATTCCTCGAGCGATACTGTATACTTTTCTATTTCCACAGTAGGTGCGCATAATTGGTAGTGCATCTGCGCAGTTAAATGTGATATCAGCTGTTTCCTGTTGGCGACCGACTTGTTAGCGTCGTCATTCAGCCTTATCAAAGTTTAGCTTTTTTCCCTCTTCTTCTGTGGACATTAACAAGGCGGGGATGTGAGGGGTGGGGAACGCATCTCGCGCTTGTATGACTTCTGCGAGTCCGCTCTTAATGGAAAAAAATCACCGCTACCAACATCTTGAGGAAGTACTTGAAAAAAATGTCTTTTGAGTTATACCACAGGGTGTTTGGCCAAAAGGGAGCCGGGATGCACCCTAAATACTAGAGGAACCGGGTATTTGAGTACCGAAATTTTGAGTTGTTGATTGTATTTCTCTCCGAGGAAGAAAATAAAATCAGTTGAAGTCCTCTTTTAAACAAATCCTAAGATCACAAATTTTGAGCTCTTTGCGTCCATGCATCCTGTGCGTGTGCGATATATTATTATATGTAATCCACCGGTTGGGTTGGTTTTGGATTGGCACAACTATCAAATATTTCTCTTGTCTGTCCTAACAAAACACAACTCAACATCCTACTCTACGAGAGACCTCTCTCCATCTCCGTATACTTCTTCCTCCCTTCATCCCGTCCAACTTCCCCCTCATATTTCTTCCCCTTCCTCGTTTTGCCAACATTATCCCTCTTATCTCAGTCTTCATCATCCAATTGCCAATCATTATGCTTTCCATCCATATTTTCTGTCATTAAAGGCCGTCTACCCTTAGCTGGAAAAATAAATTCTTGTCCTTTTTAAATGAAATTCTAGTTGGTTGAATGCCTGGCGTCCTTGTCTTGAATTCTTATCGATTTTTCTCTGATCTCATTGCGGAATTTGTGTGATGGATGGAGACTTTGTGTAAAATATTGCATTGTCTTTTAGGAAGAAATTTTCCTGTGCCGAAAGCTCGCTTCCGTAAAGCGTGAGTCAAAGCTCACTCTAAAAACTCGAGTGGTGATTTTTGCCATTTTCAACTCCTTTTTCAGCTCCCAAAATTTTGATGAGAGTGGTATGCGCTATGAAACGTCAAAGAAAAGAATTGGATGGGCCGTAGAAATGTTTTCCTGGCTGGAAGAAGCTCTTGATACTCTTTTTATTAACTCTCTTCGCTAATATGGACATGAAGTCAAGGTCCCGGCCTTAGCTAATGTCGCCCCTTCCTCGCTGTGGCCCTTGGGTCGATTCCCGGAAGAATCCATTTCTCTGCTGACCTTCCCCCAATCTTTGTTTGTTCTTCAGGGTCGCGATTTAATTTATATCGTATATCCCCAGAGTACTGTGGTTATTGAAATGTCGTATGACGCGGAGTGTAATAGACCTATTTTTTGTCTTTAAACTAAACCTAATGGGAAGTATGGCTATTTTGGTGGGTAATTCGTGCAGTATCCTCTAACTTCCATTTATTGAACATTTACAATGAATTCAATAACAACAAAAAATTGTCGTCTTTGTCGAAATGTCGGGTTGTTTATTATTCGATTATATTGTTTGGGCTCGCGTCGACTGCATGGAAGGGGCTTCGTTCGATTTTTTCAAACCTTCTATTGAGTCAAGGCGTGAGAGAGAGAGAGAAGGAGAACACGTGTTTCTGCCCTCCCACACGTCCGCACTTCGCCCTCAGGATTGAAAACTTTCACCTTTTTTCGAACCCGGGCGCGGGGGGTGGGGAGGGCCCAGGGAAGGGGGGGCGGGATGGACTCTCTCAAGGAGCTCACGTTTCGCGAGCATTAACCGCTCAAAGCTGTTCGCGAAGGAGCGAGAAAATTAGCGATTCGGAGAGAAGACCTCTTTCGCGCTGTTCAGATATGGGTTTAATGCATTTTCGATGACGATTCGCCATTTCGTATTTTTGAATTCGTGATTCGGAAACAACTTCTCACTCACACAGCGGAATGTAGGTTTCCAATGTATTTTGGATCACAGATCGCACAGTATATTTAATCACACTTATTTGCACATAAATGTCAATTTTTGTGCCCAAAAAATGGGTGAGAAAATGAGTTAAATGTAAAATGGAATTCATATTCAAAATAGGTCCGCTCAATGGTTCGATCGTGCAATGCATAACATTAATTGGGAAACGTATAGGGGTAATGATGGATGTATTCTTTCTCTTATTACGTATTAAATTCATGTTCAGAAAGTTTTTCTGACATGAAGTCCAAGCGGATGAGTTCCAAGAAAATATCATTTCATTCTAAATATTTCGAGAACGTTATTTTGGTACGACCATAAATTAGCTCGATCGAGTTTCTCGGCTTGCCATGATTCCGACGGCTTAAGGCGTTTTGAATTTTATGAGGTTGGGATAAATAAAATCTTACGCTGTCATGTAACGGTGGAGAACGTTTGGCGATAATTATTTGGCACGTTTTTCAAATACATTTTTATCTCTCGGGCCCTGAAATACTAATTCGGGACCATTCGATCCTGGCCAGTAGTATGACTGGAACGCTTAGGGTCTAGAAGTTGGCCCCGCTGCGGAGTCGCGCATCTTGGCTGGGATTTCCTTTCCAGCGCCGCTCGGTTTTAGCGCTGTGAGCCAGGAGAGCTCGCCGCGAGAGGTTCGCGAGATCGCGTCGACCTTGGAGGTGTCCCTCCTCTTTCCTCCCTCCCCTCATCTCCCCAGCCCCTCTCCCTCCCTCTCTGTATTCCTCTCAGGGCTAGGTGGTCTGACAGAGACCTCATTCGTCATTCCACGGCCGTGGTCCCCTTCTTTTTCACCGTCTGTTCCTTAGAAATCGCCGATTCCTCGCCGTCTTTCTCGCCTGCCTCCCCACAATGCTTTGACGGCGTGGGCGTGCCACTCTCCCCTGCATCGTGAATTAAGTCGCCCAACTCCCTAACCCTCTCTCGTTTTTTGCCCGCTTCCCTAGTTGCAACCGCGATATTTTCTGCCATTTCTTTTTCATCCAGAGTGCATCGTTCCTGGGGTAGGTATTTAATTAAATTGTTGTTCTTGTTACCAGTAGCTCGTCTCGCATTTTGTGGAGTGTTTTGCACACAGTCATCGTGGTGCTCGTAGCTGTTATCGATATCATTTCCAACATTTGAATTGATGAACGGATTTATTGGTAAAAAGTTACAGCTCCTCGCTCAACTTTGATGTTTCATGCTTGGTGTGTAAGCACCCCCTGCCACACGCCCTAGCGGTGGTTTGAGGGGTACCATGTAGATGTTCGTGCATTATGAAGTACCGTCAGTCCCCCTCCCATTTTTCAGTTAATGTGTGGAGAGGGGTACCATGTTGAATTGAAATAATTAGTTGGTTGTGTTTGCCATCGCCATGGGTAAGAAGTTCGCCGACTTTCAGGTCAAAACAGGGCAGCACACAGCAATAAAACGTTTGACGAGGTGTAGAGGTCTTCTAGTTTTTCGAGGGGCGGGCACTTGAAGGCGTGGTTTGGTGGTAAGCTTGGCTGGAAAAAGGGGGAGAATTACATAATACGATATCCGGTGGTTATAAAGTGGATAAAACATTTAAAAGAAGCCAAAACCACGTCATTACAAGTAGTTGTGCGATGGTCATGATCTTCACGCTTTGAAAAGCGATAATTCTTGGAGTATCAGGGTCATAATAAGTATTTACATGTTCAATTAATGATGTTGCGGATAATTGGTTTGTTGTTGAATATAGCAAATTTGATTTGAAAAAATAAATGCTACATTGGGTTATGTGGAGAAGGAAAAAGAGACCGTCATCCTGTAAACCGAAAGATGTTGACGATATTAAGTAGCGAAACAGTATCAACGGTGAGAAACTGTAATTTCACGTTTCACATCCCCCCCTCTGGATCGATTAAACCCTTTTATCGTCGCATATGTATGTCTGACACGACAATGGAATTCGAATTAGAATTCCGTTTCAATTCGTTTTGATTTTACGTCATTCATTACATACGCCGCCCGATGCGAAGACCGGCTCAAGACTGACGGGTGCAAACATCCCGTACCGCCGCGGCGGGAGACTTAAAAATCTGGTCGGGAGCGTGGGTGGACAAATGTTTAAATGCACCCAATTTCATTGATTAGCAGACCCTTTTCTATCCGAATTAGAATGACCCCCCTTCCCACAGCTCCCACTCCCCCGCCCCTACTCTTCATCCACCCTCCTCCACCCCCCTCCGAAGTTCCCTCCGCTGCCGTCTGCTCGTTGGGAGAGCGAGAGAGCCGCGTGAAATCGGGCTGTTGAACCTTCCTTCCCCTGCTGCCGCCTCTCCAAGGCTGTCATCTTGCCTCAGCGCTCAAGGCCTGGGCCCGGCTGGTCGCCAGCCGCTCCTCGTGACGGATGTCCGTGGGTGTGTGTGTATGTGTGTTGTTCTTATGTGGAGGATGTGGAATGGCAGTCTCTCGGGAGCGGGCCGATTTCCTGTCCCTCTTGCCCCTCCTCCTCTCCCCCTCTCGGCAGGTCTCGCCTCCAGTTCCCGGGAAAGAATTTCCGACTTGGTAATTCGTCGCGAGTGTTGTTCTCTACGCGAACATGCGCAATAATATCTCGGCGGCATAATTTGGCGATTTTCGCCCTTAAGTTGTGGGTCTCGCATATTATTAAAGGCTGACATTACGGCGTGGAATAATTTCTCGGGTGTGATGCCAAGATGCGATGTTAAATTTTTTCCCGACGGTTTCGTGCGATTACTGCACTTGTTTCCCGTCCTTTTAAACTGTGTGAAAATCGATATTTCACAAATAGACGTGCATCCCCGAATTTTTAATCGCTTTCAGCTCCTAAATGTGGAAAATGCTCGGCAAGTCCTTCAGTTTGAAATGGATTTCCGATTTCCTGAATTTTGGTAAGTTATTCAAACAAACATAGTATTGCCGTAGGAAAGGGATGGATTTTTTCCCGCTAATCGCCCTCATTTTATACAATGTGCGTCTTGAAGTATGTATTGGAGTCGGTACTGGGTGCATGTGTGTACCCAATGGAGAGCTTTGTCTTCGTGGAAAGGAGCCGCGGAAGAGCGGTAGGAAATAATAGTATTTCTCTCAGCAAGTCCAGCACGGTAAAATTATCTATTTACTGTACTAATTGGCGGTTTGATAATTCTCTTCTTCGGAAAAATCGAAAAAATTGCTTCCATCATTACCTTTTATAGCCAGAGCCAACTTCATTGTGATACAAAAGAAGTGATTAATACTTACTCATTAATGCTGAAGATTTGCTTGTCATAGATTGAAAAAGAGTTTATATTCGGGAATCGGACATGAAGCTGGTTTCATCGCATGCGATATTTTATGCTTACCCAACAATAATGCTCTGTACAATGAAACTCGATGGCTACGTGAGACGAATTAGTAATTTTATCAGGTCTTAATTGAATTTATTATCCAAGTGTACGTCTGAAGCATAATGTACAGTACGATCCTCATTTCCTCGAGCAGTCTGTTGTCGCTTCTTTTAATTCGGTGGTGAGATTTGGTCATTTCCTACGTTATTGTGTTCACCGCAGTATCAAATGCGTGAGGATGCATTGTCGTCTACGCTATTCAATGGCCATGGCGTGGTGTTCTTCCCTCCCCTCTCCGGCCGTCTCTCCTCCAAAAAAAAATCTGTGATTTACGCCTGGAAGTGAAAACGCTAGTCCAGTTTTTTGTTCCGTGATTTAAAGTTATTTGGTTCCGCTGGCGGTTCGATGGGAAGCGTGGATAGGCTGGGGTTAGATATTGGAGAAAGTTGTTTACCCGTGCGTGTACTGCAGCACTATTCTTTTCCACTCGGTGAACGCTTTGGGAGTGCGTGCTCACCTGGAAGATGCCCTCGATTCATTAACGCCGGAGCTTCCAATACGAGTCGCTTGCTTCGTCCACGGCGCTGTGCCCCGTGACTTGTTTAAAAACGCAGTTGAATGCGTTAGTATGGCTCTGGCGTTTTTACACCTTTTTGCTGGAGGCACAGCGTTTATTTATTTATTATTATTTTTTTATTTGAATATACCCTGCAAGCCACCGCTAGGGTGTATGACAGGGGGTGAATACAGAACAGAATACTTTTACCCGGACATGACCCTACCGCGATCGAACAGCGTTCGGAAGGGTATTGAGGTATTTTCTTTTTCAATTAAAGTTATTTTTAAAAAAGTACTCTAGACTTTCGCCAAATTCCAAGAGTATTGAGCCGGCGATCCAACTAACCGTTCGTTTATTGATAATTCTATGGCTTTATGGGATTATTATCAAAGAGGTGTAAGAAATATAACTTAAAAAGTAGGCACGGTCCTTAGTAACTTTATTCCTAACTGTGGATACGGAAAAATTAATGCTCACCTGTCATTTGATGCCGTAGTTGAATAAGTAGAATGCCTATTTTCTCATAAGTTTGGGAGAATAAGTTTCGTTCAACTTAGATTACAGCTAAACCATGTCGGTGAGGATCAAAGCAAGAGTCCTCGTGGGTCGTAATATGAGCAACAGAGACCACTTGATCTATTATTGATTGAAATACTCGGGTGAACTCTCTTCTCTAAGAGGAATTTGTGGTCAAGAGTCATGGATTGCAATTAAATTTTCCTGCCGCAGAGTTCTTACGTCCCTAGCAAAAATAGTTTAAGCTGCGTGCGTACGTACGCGATCGATTGGTAGCTAACGCTTGTCGGGGGCAGGGGACAACACCACCCCCTCCATATCCCATCCCTCTGGGTGGCGTGCCGTGACTTCTATCCCTCGCGTGGCCATTGCGGAACGCGTGCCAGACGCTCGCCAGCATCTTGCCGTGGTTACAAAATACCTCGCGTCTGCCTGGAACCCGCGTACCAGTTCTCATACCTTATTCCCCTTAGCGTCACGAGCGGGGGGAGGAGGGGCTTAAAAAGAGAGCGACTCCGTGATTAAACTTGGGCTTTGGAAATAATGGCCATCGACGGCCGCCACAATCCCTCTTTTTCCCTTACGAGAGGGACCAGTCAAACTGCCCGCCAAACCGGATAAGTGACACTTTTTGTCTGGAGACTACTCAGGGAGTGGTCAGGGGCTCGGGAGCGCCGCCGTGTTTCTCGGCCGCACGGCAGCATTGAACCGCGTTGCTTGAGCTCCAGCTTCCCAATTGTAAGCGACGTGCAACCCATTTCGAGTATTCCTTCCCCCTCGCTCCCCTGCCCCGCTCCCAGGCGTCGATCTCGGGAGGAAATTGGAATCGGCCGAGACGTTCGTCGTGTGCATGAATGCGGAGGGAGGATTGAAGAGTTTGTACGAGGCCTTTTCGTCTAAAGCTGAAAAGATTGCAAAATTCACCTGGTTTATTGTTCACAAATTTTATTTTATGTTGTATCGTTTGAGTAATCTGTAACGTATATGTGGTACAAGTTTTATTGATTTAAATCTAGCGTTACGACTGCAACAGCCGTTGCGAGTTGGTACATGTTCATTCCTCAATGGAGTTATCACGTAGCCATGCATTGAAATGTTGCTTTCGTCTGAACCAATGGTGAGCAAATAAATGTCTATATAATGCTACAGGAGGCCAACGGAGAGCCTGTGCTTGCTTTTGGCCCACTAAGATGGTGCTTAAATACGTTGGGAGGATTAGAGATGCTAAATTACTAAGATAGGTGGTCCCGGGACTCTATTCACTCCACTTGGGGAAGTAAATGTTAAAACCGCTGTTGCCATAGTGAGGGATCATCATCGTTAATGTTAAGAGCATTATCAGAAGTATTGAAAATTTTATTCGGTGCCACCCTCGATTTAGGGACGAAACAAATGTGAATGAAACGTACTTGTGCGCGTTGAGTTCCAAGAATTCGCGATCTTTCCTTGACAATCAATCTGAATTATGTTTTATGTCCTCCTTGTTGATCGTTTCAACTTGCAACGGTTGCCTCGTGATACAATCCAGGCGTCAAACTGATGTAACGTGTACCATGTGCCACATGGTACACGTGACATCAGGTCATCGTTACATGACACGTTAAGCCAACTCAGAAACATGAGATTAAACGTTTGCACGATCAGTTATACGATAAAAAACGGGTGATGACCATTTATTGAACGGCTGTTGTACGCTAACCAAGGTGGAGTCGTAATTAGTTTTTGGATTTGTGCCATTGTCAATTGAGGGTTCGATTGTTCGATGTGGTAAAATCGATTGCATCGCATTCTGATATAAGAGTGACATGTAAGAGTCGCTTAGAGGAAATTACTAGAAGATACGGTATTATTATAGTGTTGATGTTATTATAGTACTGACGATCAATTCATCGTTGGTTTGATTGTTTCGGATATTTTCAGTTTATTTCTGAAATTTATCCCAATTTCATTAATCGATTCGCTGCACTGTAATCATTCGGCCCTCAAACACTTCGCTGGTCATAAAAGTTTATTGAGATTGTGAAAAACTCGTTCTGTTTTTTATTAAGCCTTAAATTTTATTGTGGTTGTGGTTGGTCGTGAGGTACTATATTAATCATGATTTCTGTAACTTCCTTTTCATTTCTTCCACCCGATAGTTCTTTTAGGTGGTGAATGTAGAGAGAAAACGCTGTGTCACTGCTGCATCATAGAAAATGTAGTCCATTATTTTTTATTGCACCCTTCATTTTCTCTTCATTGAAGGGTCCATAAAAGCTCTTGCATCATCGTCCAGTATATCGTTGCAATTGAATCCATAGTGTTTATTCGTGGGCGGGGGGAGGGGGGAATGTCGAGTTCTATCACTCGTCCGTAATTTAAATCGGCAGTCGTTTGTTTTGCACGCAATGGTCTTTCAAAAAATCGATTACCAAATGGCCTTCAGTGGCCCATGCTGCTTTTTTTTGTGTGTTGTTTCATTCGTCCTTTTCCCTCTCCTTTCGTTCCGTCACGTGACCTGCTTGCTGTCTGTATAGTTTTCCGGTTGCTCAGATACCAAACCCGAGATCGCCGTCGTCTTCGCGCATGCGCAGAAGCTCAGATCTCATATCATCTCGCTCTCCCCCGACCGCTCGTAATATCTCCTCTGCCGACGATGCGGGAGGAGAAAACTCATTCTTTCCCTCTTCGTAGACCCGGAAGAAATCGCCAACCCGCGTCTCTTGAGTCCTCTTTTTCTTCCCCGCCTCTCGCCAGCCTGGCGTGGGCGTCGACTCCCCTCAATTAGTCGCCCGCGAAAACTGCGCACTTTCCCGCGCTAAAATTTCCCGCTCTCTTTCGACCAATGGGATCGCGCCGTCGTGGTGGAAGTAGCTGGGCGGCTCTGGATTCCCAGTGCCCCGGGGTAGCTGAGCCCACAATTATTTTTCCCAGGTATTTTTGCCGCCTCTCAGTCTTTGCTTTGAAAAGCCTCCGATTTTTGCGTAAGACTTGGGGAGTAAATATCGTCTGCGGTTATTCCTGTGTGAAATTTCTTTTAGGTTGATTTTGGGACATTCATGGGCGTTGCCATCAGGCTGAGGATCCATTTAACGTTTCATTGATGCTCAATTGAGGTATTTTTATTATTAATTCAACATAACCTTTGAGCAGAGCGAATTGTCAATTGAGAAGTCCCGTGCAAAATAAGGATATGGAAATAGAAAATGATTGGGTGTATTATAAGATATGACAGACTCTTGAATTTAGCAAAATAAGGAAATACCGACAAAAAAATTTGTGGGGCAAAAGAAGAATGGATTGGCAATGTTAGATAGGAGTCCTGGGGGGCAAGAGATCAAAGCAGGGTAGCTAATTGGATGGAGTTGAGAGCTGCAGCAAACTAGCCTTTGGATCGATAACTGCTGAGAATGATGATGAAATAAAAGTAACTTACTTGGCGGAGGAATTTTTTATTGTTTTTAAATGCAAGAGAATGGTCGTTCCAGAGGGCGTATAACTGCCCCCTACAACTCCAGTGGCTTTTACGGGCTGAGGAAAGAAAATTTTGAGCCGTAAAATCAGTAACCCTTATTACTACCAGTTTGTCTATCCGTTTCCAGTCGTGCCGAGGAAATAAGTCGACAGTTTAAAACTCCATAGGAGCGAAGTTGCTAGCGGCTTGTAGGATACAAAAAACATAGCATGGACCCGAAGTCGTTCTGGGTTTGGGCGTAGTCCCCATAAAATGTTTTCTGGTCCGTTGCTGTGGATTTTTCGGACAAGTTGGTGACGGAGAGAGCAATCTCGGTCCATTGGGTCGGTCTCGCTTTGGAAAGATTTAGCTTCAAGCGAAACCGTGAATTCACGATGAATTTCTCTTAAAGGTCACAAGTCGAATTAGTTTTTGATGAATATAATTTTTAATATTTCCGAGTCAAGTAGGTGTTCGTCGTGCTCTAGAATGATTCAACATAATTTAGCACAAATTTTTGAATAGAAAGCTTACTTGCAAAGGGAACCGTGTAAAAGCATTCTTCTGAACTGGAAGTATTTTTCTTCAGCCAGTTGTAGGCTACAGTTGTTTTTCTTCAGCTAGTTGTAGTTCTTCGGCTACAAGAAGCTCTCCATGTAATGAAATAGTTACCTTAAGGTCAAAAAATTGTGTATGAAATTCGCAATTCTGCAGATAGATGCCCTATGATAATGGATTTCCTAATTAAAATCATTTAATTGCCTAATACGTCACATAAAATGACACACTTGTCAATTCCTCTAGATAATTAAACTAATTAGTATTTAAGGGACGTTCAAATTATTTGCAAATGGATGGTATTGTTTTAATTTTCGCTGATATCCTTAGAAATGTATTCGGATGAGAAGAACTGTATTAATCTTCCTTTATGGTACTTACGCAGGAAGAGGTTCATGTCATCGGTGAATGCTTCTGTCTTGAAATTTTATTGTGCTCTTACGTTTTCACAAGTGATTTTCCCGTCTGCTAGATATTTTTAACGGCCGCCAAATGCCATTCCACTTTGTAAACATGCATCAAATGCAACCAACATGTGACCCATTGGCGAGATATGTCGGATCTGCAACAAGCACACTCTTTGTGCGGTAAATTAAGCTCTTGCTGAAGGAAATACATATTATTTCTTTGGCTCTCTGATCCCAAAGCCAAAATGTTCGGTACTTTGAGAGTCATTTGTTGGAAAAGCGGCAGTACGGTACGGAGAGAGAAAAAAAGGTACGGTAGATGTGTCCCGGCGGAGTTATCAAAGCAAGAGGCGGTTGTCAGCACAAGCACAGGGTACTTCTTTTACTCACTTCGGTATTTTTATCTAACTCCTCACATTTAAATGCACCCTTTAAAGAACGTGAATCGCCCGGCTTACATCTCCGTGTTTATTCCTCGCACCTGGGTGTAATTGTAAGTAGTAATTAATTCGTTTGATACGATATTGCGCTCTTTCTGATCCGTGCCCCGCTGAGAAACCCTCCTTCCCCGCCGCGTCCTCACCCTCTGCGGCGGGGAGCCGAAGCAGCCCCGGTGCGCACTGGTGCACGGGGAGACGTGCACCACCACTGTCGCTCTCGTGGATGTGGCGCGGGGTTGTGGGCGTGGCTCGCATTTCCTCCGCCAGCCGCTAGAGGGTGTTGCGGTCACCGCGGCAACGTCGTGCCGACAGGGAAGGGTTTTGCACTCTTATCGGTCCTAATGCCGTCTTTCTCCGCTCCCCCCCCTCCCCATTTTTCACTCCCCCTCCCCCCGCTCAACTCTCCCGTTTGGCTCTTGCGTGGGAATTTATAAGGCTGCCCTCGCTCGGAGGGCGGGTGGCGCCGTGGAAAAAGGTGGGTGGATATTGCCGTGCTAGATGATCGGCTGCAAACAGTATAAGACTTTTTTTTAAAAAGACGGCAGGAGTAATAGAATTGAGTCCACTCGTCAATAATGCGTGTGGAAGCTTTTCAAGGGACACTTCTGCTATCTCATTTTCAGTGAATGCCCTCGGGTTGCGGAGAATGAGGGAAAATGGAGTTGTTTTCCCACTCAATGTTAATAAATGCAGAGTCATCATGAATAGTCTCGTGCGTAGTATGTGAACCTCTGTCACCATATGTATCAGACACTACTGGTAAAATTTTATCTATTCTCTGTTTCAATGGTGACTGTAGGTTACCGTTTCCACCCAGTCATGTGGTCAAAAATGAAATTCAGATTGTGAATGAGTTTAAAGTTCAATTTTTTACTGCAGCTCAAATGTTTCAGCGTAATTATCTGTAGTGGATTTTGAGTTATCATCCTTACCACGTAGGCTGGTCGTGGTTGTGGTCCATGGTCATTGTAAAAGCCGATATCTCCTCTAAAGTCATTTTTACTATCATAAATTTGTGTGGTCGATGTTCATTGTCCGTCGAGATTATCTCCGTTTGGAGAGCCATTTTTTTATGAATCGGAATATGATGATGTTGTAGGGCCGTGTCAGGGCAAAAAATATTACGGTACCCTGATTTTCGACTGTGGTATCGCATTTATTTATCAACCCATATGGTGTAAATATCATAATTTCTGGAATATTATTGAAGATGCGCGTGATATCCAAGATTCTCGCGGGTAAAGGGCCAAAGGAGTGCTCATTGCTAGCATCAATTTGAATTTTATTTCGTCGCGTGTTGTTGACAAATGAAGTGTAATAAAAATGTTATTGATTCTTATCATTTCCGTTTGCCGTTTCATAGAATAATGTAGGAATATTTTTTTTATTTTACGTACAAAATTTAAATGGTTTCAGTTGTTTTTTTTTACTACGTTCAGAATCTAAAGGGGGGCCTCTGTAAAACGTCTTTTGTTAGGTTCGATGAATGATTCCCCCGTCCTCAGAATTACTCTCCTATATTTTGCGCCTGCCGTGTGCGTCGTATGGTAGCCGGAACTATCGGCAAATAAACTATTCAAGTGACAATTTCAACGTCCGCGAGAATTGTTCCCGGCATCGCGTCCGAGTTCCGGGACAACTTTCTTTTCGAACTGTGGAAATCGTACCGGGATGGATGTGCGGAATGGGTATGATTGTGGGATAAATTTTTTACGGTCAAGTGTCTGTAAAATGTCAAGGGGCATAATATCCGGACGAGAACCATTTCCGGTGAATGACTTAGCAAGGATCTGCGGCTCGCTATCGTTTCGTCGGCGAAAGTGTGAAGTTTTTCCGAGTATCTGATTGTGAGTTGCGTGAGAGCGTTATCTCATAAGATAGGGTGATAATGGTTTCGGGAGATGTCAGTCTTCCATCACACTTTCTCCAGTCGGCTTTTGTTTCGCTAGTGGGTTTTTAAATCGTTTGGGCAATCCCGCCGTGCTGAATCTTTGGACGGTACCGAAATTACCTCATGTTCATTGGTAAAATTGAGTATTTTTCGCGAAATTTATTCGTAATTGGAGTTTCAGTTAGTGATTGGAAAACACGCCGAGCATGCTGTGTGATATACCTTAGCTGATAATTTTAAATCTCCATTTAAGATTAAATTTGCTGTCATACCATTTAATGCTTGTGGTGACCAATGCGGGAAAGCAACGTTTCATCGAAATACCTAAGTAAATTTTTTTTCTAAATGTCGAAGCGGGAGTAAAAGTAGAAGAATAAAAATTATTTAAAATCCTTCATTTGTAAGTCATGGAGATTAATTTTAAGCAATCACTTTCATCCTACAAAGATTGATTTTGGTTAAGCTCGCAAATGTCCTTTTGGTCGCCCATATTTTAGGTCAAACAATCATCCGAGGGCAGCATTTTGTTCCCAACGTATTTCGCGACTCGAGAACTATGTTCATTTGAAATGTTTCGAAATGTTTTAGTCAATCCCTGATATTTAAGGAGTGACAGCGTAAAATGTGAATCTTTGGTAAAACGAGGAAATTTCATGCCACCATTATCTTTGCTTCGTGTTTGAAACACTGGAAATCTCTCATCTCTGAAGGACGACCCGGCATTTTTCCGAACGTGACGGACACACCCCAGTAAGCATTTTCCAAAAAAAAATTAGCAACTTCGTGGCGCTAGGACAGGATGTTTGGTTCGGTGTTCGGATGAGTGATCCCTGTGATCACAGGCGTTCACGAAACGAAACCTTTTCTCGAGTTGTGATGAAACGATTACGGAAAGTAGCCGTGGATTGGTTTCTCTCCCGAGACTCGGTTAATCCCTAATTGGTACGGAGGTTGGGTGTTTATTCATTTCATTCATTCAGGCCATTGTGTGTGAAATCCCGCCTTTAAAGGCGTTTGCACTAGTGCGAAATTTTGATGTTTTACGCGAAAGGGCTGCGCCCTTTTTTGGACGCGTTAAATTTCACGTGGTTACGCATCTAAGCACGCTACACCTTCGTGCACGCATGTTTCCTAGGTCAGGATTGTGAAGTTTTCCATACTTCTTCCACTCACTGTTTCAGGGAAATAATTGAATGGAAATTAAATTGGGTAGAAATTATGGATGGGTATCAAATTAAGTTTGATAGAAATTAAATCAAAATATGTGAAATCTCGTAGCGGTTTTCAGAAATATTTATAATCCAGAGGAAAACATCCAAAACGAAGATGGTTCTATTTATACGTACACTCTTAAATTCTTACACTAAATTGGCTAATTAAATCTCGCGCTGTATTTTATCTGAAATAGAGAAAGTATCCTGTCTTAAACTAGGTGGCTCTGGAAACTAAAAGACATTTAATTCTGAATGCTGATTTTTTGTCCTCTTGGAAGATTCATGCAGCCATGATCTCGTTTTCTTCCTTGCTTCCAGAACTGAATTCTACTTGGCGTGATCCTTGATTGGGATTGCCAAAATTTTTCGAATCAGAGAATGTGCCGCTTTGTTTTGTTTTGCCGAAACTTTCCATGATCATTATTATTTCTGTAAAAATTGCGGTGCTCTAGGTGACTGTCTTCGTCATCTGGCAATAGAAATTCGCTGAAATTACGTTGTTTTAAGAGTGAAAATATTTTAATTGTCGAAAAATCATCATCCCTATAGGTTTTTTCTGTAAAAGGTGGTTTTTGGACGTTCCCTAACGTTGTGTTATCTTCTACCTAACGCGGGAGCTTCCTGCACTGTTTCATTTTTCATTTCTCCCTTCCTCCTACCCGCTTTCAAGCTGCATAAAAAGCCGATTCACTACCTTCCTCTACCCGGCTTACTTAACATTCTTCCGGCCTTTAACATAATTCTCAATATTTCCTCCCAAATATTTTTTTCTGCCTACATCGGACTTCACTTAGCATAAAGTTTACGCGCCACTTCTTTCCCTTTTAACCCTTTCGGACGTTTGGTTGCGGCTCGATTTGGGGGAGATGCCGTTTTTATTATTCCGCGGGCAGCTGCCTCCGCCGACAGTGGGTCCTCCCACCATCTTCTCCGACCTCCGTTCCCTCCCTCTTGGCGTGGGTGGAGGCCTGCGCAGGCCTAAGAGATCCCAAGGGGGAGTGGGTGGGTAAGAGAGAAGAAGAAAAGGGGGGGGCGTTCTTACACGCGCTCCGGTGTGAATAAAATACGCGAATGGTGGAACGTTGGTGTTTTATGAGCGGCGAGTTACTTAGGGCGTCCGTAAATGGCGCCGAGGTGCCCTAGGTCAGTGATGCGCGAGGGAGTTTTCAGTCCTCGCTCCCTTTTTTCATCCTTTTCTAAGGTCACGGCGGCGGCTTCAGCTGGCAAATGGGGCGCGCGCTGATTCGCACCCCGCCGGCGTGAAATAGCGCTCACCCTGTTCCCCTCTCCCGCAATCCCTCCGGCCTCCTCTTCCTTTCAGGCACCCTGCGAGGGGTGTGAACCACCTCACCCCTCTCCCCCCGCGTTCTCACTCTGCTGATCAAGGATCTCAAGGGGGGAAGGTCCACCTCTTGTGGTTGTTCATGGCGTTATTAACCGACGTCACGCAGTGGTGTGCTCCCAAGGTTCCCACGAGTCGGGAAAATGTGGGAAATACTCGTATGGAAAAATCCGGGAGTTTAGAAGTTTGTTCCGGAAGGCATGGATAAAAATTGGACTCCATTCTGTGCATGATTGTTGAAAATAAATGATTAGCTTAGTATAAAAGGGTATATATTCTAGTTTCCAATAGTTTTTGATGATCTATTCGTGGATTATTCTTGGGCAAATAAATTCTCAATATTGAATGGATCTATTTTCTTTAACTTCACATTCTCATGTGTAACAATGAGTAAATTAATTATTCGGTAGTCATCGCTGTAGGTATGCTTTGAATGATGTGTCCAACTACCGCTACATGTCTAAGCCTCTAAAACTTAAACAACTCAATACCGGACATTTCATGAAACCCCTCTTAATTCCGACCAACATACCTGTTCTTTTCTTACCTCCTACTTCGCTTGCCTTACTCACCTCAGTAAAATTCTTGCGCATCACATTCCTGTTCGGGAACTATTGGTGACCAATAATAGTGAGCCATAGATGGTATGACCATATTGAAGCCGCATCAGCGAAAGATCATTTGAATCCCATTGTTTTTCTCTAAGGGAAAAAACTGCTGAAAATTTTATCTTGGAAGTCCCAAATTTCCATTTAAATTTTGGCCCGGAAATCCTGAAAAAAGTCGAGAAAAAAAGTTAAACCCCGAATGGTGGTGACCCCAGTACGCATAGATCTTGAGGGATTGTTTTTTATTTTCATCATTCACAGACGCGATAAGGTAGAAAAGGTAGACTTCTTCCCTCTGTGCGGGGTGGAGATTGAGTTTTTATAGCGGCGCTTTACAAAGTTTTCCCATTACGGAGCTCCCAGAGTACCTACGTTCTAAATTCAGCGGGGAACCCCACCGCAAAACAAAGCAGTGATGGACAATGTGGGCCACCACCCCTGTGAAAATAAAAATTAATCGTGAACTACTCGAGGTTGGTGGAACTTTGTCCGCGTACTTTTCTGTCCTACTTGATTATTTATGTGCTTTTTCATGTTGTTAGATAACTTTTTTAAGTTCACCGGCTCCCGACTGTCACGCGGCATCCAGTTTGGGAAGCAATCACTTAAAGGGTCACGGAAATTCGAGATACTTCGAGCATTCTAAGATAGATTAAGATGAAAAAAACAGTACACGGAAAATAATAAATTAATTTGACTGTCCAAAAGCGATGCATGCATGCTTTTGTGGGAGAATGGTAAGAATTGGAGACGTTATGTTAGGTATACGAACGCCGATCGCGATGTGAGAGTACGTACACAGACTGTTGGCTGTAGTATATTTCTTGTCGTCTAATCGGCGTGCGAGCGGCTGTAAATTTGGAAATTTCCGCTGATTGGACCAAAGAATAAGGGGAGCATCGACTTGTTTTTTGTCTTTTTTATCCCTTCGATCAATTTGTTGTGCCTTGCGTGGGAAGCCACGGAAAAACGAGAGGAAGGCAGGGTCTCGTCAAGGAAAGACGTAAGAAGAGGTCGAAGCGGAAGAATGAGAAATCAGCTGAAAGAAATAAGGGTTGTGCGCTGTCAAAATTAATTTCGTTCTGTTTCTCTGTCAGATTGGAATCACTTGAGGTCACAACACTTTCTAGGGTTTATTCTCTTTCTCATTTCCGTCAGAATTCAAGCTATTGTAAAAAAAGTAACCGAGTCATCATTTCGAAGGTTAGTTGAAACCTTTTGAGGCTAGAGTTCGCCTTGAGATATACGGTGCGTGAATTCACGAATTCGCGATTATGGAACCAGTTTTTTTTTCTCCTTTCACAGTGGTGTTCAAGTTTTATTCCGATAGCCTCGGACGGCCTCGTGTGACTTGGGCCTGAAGAGGCACCCACCTAGCGTTAAGGCGAGCAGTCGTATTCTCCAGGTCAGAGCTTCTCGGCCGCCGTACCTAAACGGGGATACGATACTACGCAAAACAAGGGTTGATGTAGTCGATGACATAACGGTTGGGTAATCGGGTAACCGACAACTCGAAATTAACAGATTGACGAACCGTCTTGTTCTCTTCTCCCTTAACATGGATAACGCCTGAGGTACTCTTTAAGGAAGTGAGTGTTTATATATACTTGGACTATTTATATGCGTAGGTGAGACCTACTATTCAGAACATGTACTCGTTAAAGTAATGAAAGGGCATAAAATTATTTGCATATCAAGGTCTAAAATCTTAAACGACCCAACTTTCGTTATATCATGACTCGGTTACTTTTACAAAAGTCTGAATTTTGGCGGAAATGAAACCTCTTTACCTAATTTCCCCTAAGTCCCTCTCTCTTTCTGGCCACAGGGTCACTTACTTAACATATTATGAAAACGAGTTTCCCAAGTTCCTTTTTAATTATGTTTCCTTAAATTTGCCGCTTTTAACTGGAATAAACTTTACTAGCATAAAAAAACATTAATTTGAATAGGTGAATGTATTCCAGAATAAAATTAAGGAAGATCATAAAATGACTTCAACTTACCTGATCATATTAATGTTGTAATATATGTATCACGCGAGTTGATTTTGCAAGCATTGCATTTTTAAGATTTGAACTTGCCGCCAATTGCAAATGGCGCAATACTTCACCAGCAAGTTTTAACAGTATAAGCAGGTGGACAATATAAATCATGACAAGGAAAAAATGCCCAAACAATGGAATGTATTATTATTTGATATTGCTATTGAAACATTACAAAATTATAATATTGTTACTAAATTATGACGCCATAGTTAATATTTATTTAATATTTATCTATCCAAGAAATGAAACATACCACGTGTTGGAACACACCACGTGGACATACCATGATTATTATAAATTAATATCAATCGTGATCTACCATACATTATTGTTACTACCTCTACGTGCTAAGACGCAAAATATAACGAATACGTTTTTCAGTTATCAATGTTTAAGAAGTGATAGTTAGAAAATAGATCGTAACGAAAATAGTTAGAAAATTCATGCATTCCTTAAATGCGATAGATGACCGCTTCATTGTATGCGAGTTGGGATTTAATAATCCCGTGATAATGACCGAAATGGACGTATTATTCCTCCGAAAGGTCGTATTCTTATTTCTCCCCGTCGACGTAGAACCTTCTCTGCGTCCCCGACTACCCTTTTCGGCGGCGGCGGCTTTGAATCGTCCGGGGCGCCGGCCGAATGGGGCGGGGAGGTTTCTCGCGAGGCATTTGTCTGTGGGGCGGGAGGCGGGCCAAGGCGGGGAAGAGAGGGAGGTGGGGCGGGGAGGGTAGGAGCCGAGTTCAATTCCTTCCCGCGCCGTCCTTGAAGAGGTTGCCGCGCCCACCGCCCGATCCCCCCCCCACCCGGCCTCTCCCACCCAGCCCACCCCCTCTCTCTCCATCCATTTCCCGCCCATGCTCGACTCTCGCCTTAGTTCCGCCAGCCCTCTTTTCCTGTGATGTTTTCTTGCCTTGTTTTGGGCGCATTGCTCTCGGAAAGGAACTTTCGGAGTTGGTGCTTCATTCCACGGTTAGTCAATCTCAGTGGCGGATCAATTGGCATTCCGCTTACTGGATAAGTGCGACTTCAATCTAAATCGCGGATGATTGCTCAAGTCAGCAACTTTGTATTTTATGCATTAATTTAATATACGATGCATATGAACCGCGTTTCTTCACGTCGTGACATGTTAAGGTGCTGATATCAGATGCTTGTACTTCGTCGCATCGTGTGACGTGTTCGGGTGCCGTCACGTGGCGATAGCGTGGCGTCAGCTGCTGTCACGCCGTATCCACATATCTAGGTGCCGACAGATCACCTCAAATGTTACCACATGACGAAACCCCTTTCTTACGTATTACGCATTAAGTTAACCGCGTAGAAAAAACCCGGATATCAAATATTTCATCATTGTATTCTATCACAAAACACCCTGATGCTTGGTGACCGGGCACTATTCCGCTCGCCCGTGTCGACTTGCGGTGAAAGATGTTAGGGATAGATGGGTTTTATTATTTTGTTTATTTATTTATATACCCTGCTAGCCACCGCCAGGGTGTGTGGCAGGGGGTGAATACACACCAGAATACTTTTCCCGAATTTGACCATTCCACGGTCGAACAATATTATTATGATCCCCTATCGTTCGTGGAGAAATGGCATCTTAAATCTGTTCTACACTTAATCCATCTGATTTAATTAGCATGATTTCTCCTACCGTACGATGGGGGTAATAAAAGTTTATCATAACAACGTTTTACAAATCTAGCCTCTCTACGCTGCACGCCATCCAATTCGACAATTAATCCAAATTCGTGAGGATCCCATAAACTTGCAGCATGTTCTAAATTAGGCCTAACCAGCGACAGTTAACATTTCTCTTCGACTTTTTCCATCACTGTTCACATTTACCCAGTACTCTCCTAATAAATCCTAATTTTTTTTAGCTTGTCCACATATTCCCCGCATGTGTTTCACCCAAGAGAGATCGTGTGTGAGGGCAACGTCTAGGTATTTCATTGAGTCTACACATTCCATTTCGGTGTTCCAAATGCAATAGGCGTTCGGGTGGGAATTTCTCTTTCTCCAAAAATTTATGACTACGCATTTTTGTAAGTTTCATTCTAATTGCTAAGTGTCGCACCAACGTTGTGTTGCATTAAGGTCATCTGACAAAGCTGCTGTGTCCTCAGGATCTCGTATTACGGTAAACCACTCAAACGTCAGCAAATAAACTTATTTTACTAGTGACTACGGAGCCAATGTCGTTAACGTAAAGTAAGAATGAAAGAGGTCCGATAACAATTCCTTGGGGAACCCCTGAAGTAACTTCTACTGCATTTGAGCTAACTCCATCTATCACTACTCTTTGTATCCGATCATTAAAATTTTTTTCAATCCAACCCTGGATAATTTTATCTATCCCATATGCTTCTAGCTTTGCGAGTAGTTTACTATGAGGTACTTGGTGAAGGCTTTCTTAAAATCTAGACAAATCGCGTCCTCTGGACCATTGCTCTCTCCCGAAATAAGAATTTCATTAACAAAAAGCGTTAGTTGTGTCTCGCAGGTCTCTGTCTCTAAATATTGGTGTTTTCCACATAGATTTATTAGACGGACGACCCAGGTTTCGACGTGGCACGTCATCACTTGATGATGACGTGCCACGTCGAAACCTGGGTTGTCCGTCTAATAAATCTATGTGGAATTATAAAGTTTCTCTTTTCATTATGTTAAGTCGATTCCATGAAGTCACGCCCGAGACAACGAATTATATTGGTGTTTTGTTAGCCGTTTTCCAATCTCAGGGAACCTCGAGATCTACCAGCCAGCGACTTCTTGCATTTTATTTCTAGATATGGCGCAATTTCAGAATTAAATCCTTAAATATACGAGCGGGTATTTCATCGGGCCCTTAGGGTTTATATTAGGCTTAATATTTTTCAGCAAACATTCTATTCCATTTTATGAGATTTCAATTTTGTGTATCGGTTGACCGGCACGATTTGATAAGCTATCGGAGGTATTCTGTGAGATATTGGTGAAGACGCTTTGAAAGAAGGAATTTAATGAGTTAACCTTTTCTCAACTGCTGGTTACTCTTTCTCCTTTATCATTTTTGAGTGGATGAACAGTTGACTTATTTCCCTGAACTTCTCTGACCTATGACCAAAATGCTTTTGGATTCTCTTTCAAAATTTTCGCTAACCTTTTCCTTCTAAATTTAATTGAACACCAAACGCTTTTCCAAACCATTACTTGGAATTACCTGAGCCCTGTTGACGCAAGAATTTTTAACTGCAATAAAGAAACCGTCCCCGATTCCATTTGTTCTGTCATTTCTGTAAGCGGAAAAGGATTGTTGGAAAATTTCACCGTTGGCAGTATCATTGGATAATAGTGGATCAGTAGATATCTGAAGCTTTAATGTAATGAAATAAAGTGCCAAAGACGTAGGAGAATAGTGTCATTTATTAGTTATGCATTGTGGTTATTCTGCATGATTGCGCAAGTCCGGTCGATAGTAGCGATAAGTAGATAGTTATAACATGAACAAACTCTATCGTTCTGTCTGTTAGTAATTCGCGTTAGGATTTAACGCCTTATGTTGCTTCCGAAAATAATGCTCAGGTGAGGTATGCAGTATGTAATAATAGTTTTTCTTTCATTGCCCCCGGTAATGTATAATATCCATAACCTTTCTTCGAGTCAAGCTTGCCCTTTCTCTTCAATCACCCTTTTATGCTTGCCATTAGTCTCTCTCCCTTCACTAAATTTAGGCTCCCGTTATATTTCAGTCTTCCCAATTCTACTCCTCAACTCCCCCCCTCCACTTGCCTTCCGCTTGCTCCAGGAGAGTCGCGGCTGGGAATATGGAAACAATATTTGAGACTAATGTCCTCTGGACACTAGTAAAAATGTATCAGCCAATCGGAGACCTTTCTTAAAACTTCTCGCGCCTACCGAGATGCCTTCTATCATATGTACACCCAATTCTAGACTAAAGCTTGGCAGTAGAAGCAAACAATAACAATCTTTATGGCACATGGACAACTCTACAAACCAATTTATGTTGTGTCTTTGGAGTTGGACCATTAACTTCTTCTTTTCCCCTAATTTTAACCCGTTTTAAATATTCTCTATCCAGCCCATATTACTTTCACGAAAATTGCATCTCGAAAACCCGTTTATTTACTTGTTTTCACCTATTTGTTGAAGTTTCTGACACTTGTGGTGTATATTATTCGGTATTGCAATTTTTAAATGATGCCTCTGTCTTAAAGGAAAGAAAATAGGCGTCGATTGGAAGCGTTCTACGTAGGGGTTGAGACTATGGAAAATAAAATAGGCGGAAATGAAAACGAACGAAATTCTAGGAATATCATGTGATTAGAGAAGGCAAGACGGATGAATTAGAAGATCCTGAGAGGCAGTGGGTGGTTGAAGACAGGGATATAGGGAGAATGCTCGGGAAGATCGGTAGAGGGAGGAAAGGAATAGGCACTTGGAATAGAATTAAGCGAGGTGGAAAGTATGCAGGGCTAAAGAATTAGAGATTATAATGTCTGGGATGACTGCCAATTCAAGATGCGAGGAAGCGTCCCAAGATGTCCTTCACATGTGCGACTCTTCGGTCAAGGCACTTTTCTCTTAATAATTCTGCTTTCGGGTTCACTTACAATATTTTGGTTACAAATAAATGTCGGTCTGGCTTTCTTCATTTGACTTCTTGAGCTGTATGGGATCTCTACGTGATTGATGTATTCTATATTTTGATGTACGTTTGAGCGAACTGATTTATTGAGCACATCGTGGTATTTTCTAATGTTCAGTATTAGTCTCTGCATCCGGAGCCCAAAGATTGCAAAGTATTTCCACTCCTTCGTCCCCTGAATGCTTCTCGCTCCTTATGTATACTTAACTTGTGGAAATGTTTCATGTTTCTTGACTTGGGGATCGACGTATTTATTCAAAATTGGACAAATAGCCATCCTTGTAGGTTGGTTCTCATAGTTGCCGTGAAGACATTTTTCACTTTCTCCTCCATTGTAGGAATTAATATCGAAGTATGTTTGATTTTCTTTCGGTGCTCGGTTCTTCTTAGCGTCGAAACCCGTATTCCCCCTTATGGCCCCTGGTTAATGAAAACGTGGCAATTTTGCCACCGAAATACGAAAAGAAAGATTTTTTCTTGATTTTTATGCATTTTTGCGATTAGGAAGAATGTGTGAAACCTTGATTTTCGGCTGAAAGGTAACTATCAAGGTAAAGCGAACA
>CM073777.1:34326789-34456145 GCA_037158775.1 Hetaerina titia
GGAAAATGTATGAAGCTAGTGTTTTCACGAAACAATTTTTCTTTAAAAGTTAAAATATGTCGTTAAGCTGTAACAATCACGGAAGTTATGTTTCCTTTTTAATTCCCATGAGTAATGGTTGCCTGAAACGCCGCAACATTGGAAGCATGAGAAATTACACCCCAAAACGTCCCTCTCGCATTACTCTCTCGCAGCTTCCCCCAGATAAGCGTTACAATCTCCAATTACCTGCCAAAACAAACAGGACGAGGCTACAAGGCATCCCGGGGAGCTTCGACATGATCGGTGGACCATAATGCCCCGTTCTGTCATGACGGAGAGCTTGCTTAAGTGCCTGGTCACCGTTCTCCTCATTCCCTGCCGTGCGATGTGATAGCCTATACGGAAATAATGACGATACATGGCTCAAATTCGCGCGGTCCAATTTGGAGAATTGAGAAGAACCGATTTATCGCCTCCCAATAAATGTCAGCGCGAGGTGTTGACGAAAGTATAACCCAATATTTATTGAATGAACACGTTTTTCAACCCCCTCTCCAATCTCTTAGTTGCGGAAATGGATCACCACGCGAGCGTATCGATGATGTTTCCCATATTGTGCGGTCGTCGATATTGGTCTGTATTGCGAGGCATTAATCGCCATGCCAAAACCTTATAAAGATCGCGATAGCCTCGACATTATTTTATATCCGTAGTGCCCTTATTGGAATATCACGACACCCTATCCCGAAGCACGGGTCATAGCGGAGCGTCGTCCCCCTTCACCGCTTCATGCATGCCTAATCCGTCCTAAGGATGTCCAGGGGTGAGCGTCCACCGGATGGAAGAGGTGAATCGTATGTAGCGTTCCAGTTGCACATCTTTAAGCGGGACGATACGGCGTCTAGGCCGTTCCGGAGCGCGTGAATAAATGAATCCCGAAACTTTAGCGTGCACCAGGTCGGCCTCTTCGTCCCACCGCGGTCGCCGCATAGCGTTCACCCATCTCGAATCATTCCCCCGCGCCCGTTTTCCATCCGGAAAAGCCGGGTCCCAGGCACGTTCTACCGACTCAGGGGCCCCCGAAGGGATCACGTAATCAGGGGCCCCCGAAGGGATCACGTAATCGTAGCGCATGAGGGCATTTAAATGCTCGCCCTTTATAGGTGAATCTCCCGACCCTACGATTGCCCGTTCGGGCCTCGGCAGGTCGACGAATGTCACCGGCGGGCGGCACGTACATCAGAATAACCAGATGTCTGTGAATGCATTATCGTCCTCCCGCCGGTCCGCGAGTGCGGGGCGTCTGTTTGGTTCGGACGTTGTGGCGGGCGGCTTCTTCATTCATCCCGGGGCAAGTACATGCGTGGCAGGTCCATGCATAAAGCAGGTGAATTTTGTGGAGCATGGTAATGGTAAATGAAAGTTTATATTTGTTCGCGCCGTTTCGTAAGTCGGGTGGATGACCTGCTCTTCGCTGGTCTCGGAGGGATATGTCGTCTGCTCATGGGTTAGAAGTTTCCGAACGTATTGCGGTCGGGATTTCTTTCGAAATGTTGAATTTCCCAACCCGCATAGCATTGCAATGTTATGCGACGGAAATTATCCGATACGTTGTAACATACTTCTTATTCACAGTTGCTCTCCCAAAACCATGTATATAAACATACAAGCACATACATGTATTGTTTCTCCGTCATTGCCTATTGAATTGGCTTTAATTTTATCTCGTTCTAAGTCGAGCAACCTACCCAATGTGTATGCGTTGTTGACTTCCGTTTATGTAACGCCCCAAACGGATTGTTCAGTTGTATCAGTGCGTACATTAGTTACACAAAAGAAAAACGTGACAAATATATATATGAGTCGTACTTTGTCACGGATGACTCTTCAGGGCCTTTTGCTTTGGAATTATGTTCTAATTCGTCCTCAGTTTGTCTGTGTCTAGAATTTACCCAGTTCCACAAATTTTGTTGAATTACACTTGCCTTTGGAACTACTGCCGCCTAGCAGTATATATTCATTTCAACATCTGTTGAGTTTTCGATATGGCCTCGCGGAAACGCCCTTTTGCGGTCATGCGTCTTGCAGACGAGTGAGGTGACACATAAAATACGTGGCGTTTCATCATTTATTGTTTCCGCTTCCATCTCTCGCAGTAAGAGCAAGCAAGAGCAAGCCTCTTTTTTTCTGTGCCCACCGGCACTGGCCTGTGATTTAGATTGAGAGTATTCATATGAAGACAATGGTTTCATAATAACCGGAGTCAATTTGGAGGTCGCACGCACTCTATGACATCTTTCAATGCGCATCCCATCGTTCATGAATCATTGATAGTTTCGATCTGGCTCTTCCTCGGAACGCATTTCGTCGCCCCATTTGCGGCTAGGGTTGAATGCCCTGTAGCGGAGTCGCACTTCCAGACAAGCGACTGATGATAATATTCGTTTCCGTGTTTCGACTTGGTGTTGCGCTTAGCTTATGCATGTATATATGTACGTAAGGTACTTGATTCTTTCCCCGCCTCACTTTCTCGCTGGCGGGTGCTTCTGGCAGAATGAAATTTCTGTCGGAGCAGAATTGAAACTTGCTTGCCTTTTAATCTTGAAAGCGTGCCTTAATGGCATTACATCATGTTGGCTTTGCGTCAGAAGTTGGTGTGGTGTTACGCTAATGTTAATAAGTACTTTACATATGACGTAAAAGAGAATAAATATTTACCTACCCTTACTACCTTATAGACTTATGAAATGCGTAATGAAAGTTAAGTTTAGTCGAGCTGATGATGTCGACGAAACCGGTCGTTTTAAATAAAATGCAGAGGAACTTACCAAGTTTTTAATCTTTAAAAATTTAAAATTTGGTAAATTATTATAAATAATTAATTAAGGCATTTTTTGAATTATTGTTATGTCATGCATTGGTAGTAGTTTTAGGGGAGGCGACCGACAGCTGAGGTCATTAGGCATGATTAGGAAATGATGAAGATTGGAGAGAAACCCGACGTCGACATTAGCCTACTCTTAACGAAAGGCGCCAAGGGGTTCGCAACTTACCGTCCCATCCGACGGACGGTGTACTCAACTCAGAAGTGCCCTCCTCAAAGCACAAGTAGAGATCGGGATACCACTGAAAAATATCTTCCGCCGCTGGGATTCGAACAGGGGCCGGGATTGGGGTGTTTGAATTATTTGTATTAATTTAGCTACGAATTTTTAAAAATGTTCGCTAAAAAGTGTAAAACTACCCGATAAACCATAACCATCAACGAGTGTGTTATAATTTGCAAGAAATGTTTTATGAATTGTTTTTGTACCTATCAACGCTTTTTTCATCGTAAATTGTTTGGTTATTGTTTCAGAATTTAATGCTTTTTAAATGTATGCAATCTAAACTCATTCATTTGTGGGTTACTAATCAATGTAATTTTTCTCTGATAACAGCTTAATAATGTCTCTTTTCTCTCTATTTTCCAGGTGAGTGCAAAATCTTGAGTGGCATAATTGACTGAATCCCATTCCTGATTCTCCGGTGAGTTATGCAAATATTGTTAACATTTGAGCGGTAGTATTTTTTTCCAACTCAAAGGGAGCCATTCTCATTCCAACGATTCCCGTATGAGGAGCCTACGTCTGTTTATGGATAAAGGTGCTCGCGAAACAATTGAAATCACAAAACCATTGACGTTGATCAATATAAAATGGAATTGAAGGTTGGACATAAAACGTCGCCCATCGGAAAACGATTTATCGGGCGATTTAGCTTCAATACGCTAATCCAATAGGGCAGTGCGCCTTTCATCCACATGGCAGGATTGAAGGTGGTACCCGACGTCGTCCTTTATCTCCGCCTTCTCCTTTGCGAGTTTTTTCCCACGCTTTCCATATGATGGGTCCTTTGCTTCATCCTTCACTGCCCCAGTCATTGGCTCGAAGATGAATGTGTCGCAGGTGTCGTATCTCCTTCTGCTTCCTTTGTGTTACCGCGTCGAGTGGCAGTATGCATTTGCTGACCAAGGCTGAAGTTTGCGAAGACTTGGTGAATGTTTAATTTCAAGAGTTTTTTTTCATTCCACGGAGGCAGCAGTTAAGTTTGGCTCTTTCTTTAATTAGTTTTCAAAAGGCTTACTAAAGGTGAGTTCAGTATGTTTGAACGATAGTTTTTTAACTATAAAGTTTGCTCCGCATGTTTGTGCTAATAACGGCTTTGACAACAAGTCAAAACCTACGATTGTTTTAGCTATCGAGGCGGTATTGCTTGTGAACATCTTAGGTATTGTTTATCAACAAATTGCACTTCGTGGACATTTCCATTTGTGAATTGTTTATTAATGTTCTGGGTTTCAAAGAGTTGGTTTGATGTTCGCGAATATTTTTGTTCCTCTGTTTACAAGTTTGTCAATATATTTTTTAATCATTAAAAAAATGGTTGAGTTCAGTAGTTTATCCACGTGTGGTGCCCTACGACACAAACCAAATTGTTTGTTTAATCTTACAATAACCAATTCGACAACAAAATCGAAGCTCTATTAAAAAAATTTCAGGATGAATTCGTTGTTTTGAGAAATGTATCTGCCATGGCTGTCTGGTAATATTGTCTTAATTTTGTGTTGTTGCGTGATGCCTCTATTATTTCGCCTGAAAAAGGGAGTAGTTACGGGATGTAATCGTCCAATATTTTGTTAGTTAATTAAATTTTCGGCCGATTACTGTGCCTTGTAAAAGTATTAATTACGACCTGTAAGTCATTCTGAAGCGTAGGTCTCCCCTGCTGAGACCTTTGGATATCTCTCATCTTCTGAGGTTTCTCATGGGTCAATTTTGTTAAAGGGGTTACAGGCTTGCGAAGCCTCAGAAGTATGTCCTAAACCTAGATCACGGAGGTACTCCTGCAGCGCGTGTATGGAGGCAAGTCAGTCACGAAGTCGTACATATCTCTCTATCCGTAAAATATATCTGCTAGCACATATATATTTATTTAAGAAGTACTGGAATATTTTGAAATAACTCAAAATAGTAAAAATATGCAAACTGTCTAACCATTAGACCTTATTTAGACCCATGCTGTCATGAGTTATCTCATGAGGATTCAAAAGATCCAGGAGAGGTTCACTTCCTGTTTTTGTTTGTTCCTGTAAATTAATCGATGGGAGTTCAGTCAGCGCAGTTATTTATTTGATCGATTCGTTTCCCCTTGGTGGAATGGCCATGTTGACGAAGAATTATTCGCCGCACCGGTGACTTCAGTGATGTGAACGTGCTCCTACGTTGGAGCATATTTTAAATAGAGGTGCCATTTAGCGTATCTTAGAGCCATCATTTGCTATGGCCGTCGCAAATGTTGGTTTTTAGATGTGTAAAATTCGCATGGAATCCTGTGGGGACGGAAGTAGGTCGCTCGGTGAAACGCCTCGTAAAATGTGCGCTGAACGTTAAATCTTTGTTGCAAATAGATATCATACGTGCAGTGCTGCGCGTCTCGAGTTTAAAACGATCTTTTTTTCACAGTACCATACCTTTTTGATGTACGGTATGCTCAATATTTTCGTGGTCGGGTGCTCACGGCAAGGTCTCAGATTCGCGTCTTCGTTGAGGCGCTGAACTGTTCATAAGCCCTGTGATCTTTGGGGCAAACTGTTTGGTGCACTAAGGTGACAAAAATCACGGTTTCCTCTAAGTAAAAAATAGCAGGTGCTCAGCACCCGCCCCTCCGCTAACACTTGCGGTGACTTGCTTGGTATGGTGTGGATGAAGCATAATATGTGACTCACGAAACTGTATACTATTTTTAAGTTCCCGAGTCTTTCGGCACAGTACACCAGCCACTGTCGATAAAGTAAGGATTCATTGTCACCTTTTCAACCTCGTCCGTTTTTTATGATGATAGCACGAAAAAATTATCGGGAGGGAAATGCGGTTTTATCGGCGGGAGAGTCGTGCAAATACTTACGAGAGGGGAGTGTCGGGGTGCTCTTCCAAAGGTTTGCCTTGTCTCCACCCCCACACTTCTGAAAAAAAAGGCTCCCTTCATCCCTTCAATATCAACTCCTCTCCCCCTCGTACGTCCCTTCGGAGGCTATAATTTGGAGAGATTTCGATCTCTTTTTCCCCGACGCTCATGACTTATCGCCTCTCACGCGATTGGCGTGTGTGTGTGTTTGTGAGCGTTGGGCGTTATGCTGAGGGGGCGTTTCAATCTCCCCCCCTGTGCAAATATATTATCGCCCTCTCCCGTTTTATTCCCACCCGTTCCTGTTTCGTGTCTCCGAGGCCATCGGCATACCGTCGTCTAAACTCAAAAGATCTAATAGCTATGTGGTGCCGAGTGCGCTGCAGGAACGTCCGGTAGTCTTTAGCTCTTGTGGCCACAAGTCAACGAAAAGGTATACGTACGAACAGTGTACGCTTTATTAATGGTATTCTACCGAGTGAGCCAAGTTTTTGATCTGCAAGAAGGCTAAATACAGATCCAGACTCCAATCTGATTTTTTCTTCTTCGCTTCAGTGCATTGTTTCAAGAGTTTCGTCAGGACCAACTGAAAACTAGATTGCGGTCGGATGTAAACACAGTCGCTAAATATGCCCGTTAAATATATATATATATATATATATATATATATTTATATATATATATATATATATATTCAAACTTGAAAATCCCCATACGGCGAACAAATATTGTTTTCGCACATACAAATAGACCTATAAGGAAAGGGGATAGGAAAACACATAAAAGACCAACACAGGAAAGGTGGGGAAGGCGGTTTTGAGCAGATCACAAATGTAAAAAATAAGGAAATATAATCGGAAATAATGAAACCATATATATATATATATATATATATATATATATATATATATATATATATATATATATATGTATGTATATATATGGTTGAAATCACTCCCCGATGCTATAAATAATGGTAATCGGATTGATCGAGTCTTGCTTTGAATGTTAATCGAACTAGTTTGACTACATTGAGCAAATATCTGGAAAGCCGTCATAAGATTCATTTGCTCATCTATTTTATCGGATTGTTTTTTCGAAAGCGCCAGGTGGTGTGTGTATTTCTTTGCATTTTGACTCCTCCAGTGAATCTTCTTTGGTTGCCATTCACATAAGTTATTTATTCCTTCAGATTTGCTATTAATTATGCATATCGGATGCCACATTAACTTCGTCTTCCATTTCGGATAATTATCCAAGGCATATTTTACGTAAAGAAGTTTGTTGAAGAATTGAAGAGTTATCCGCGCTCTCTTTTGTCATTACATAGCTTCTAAATATTACATTACATGCATCTAAATTTGGAACTTTCTAATAGAGGCATTTACAATAACTTCGAAAGGGACCTGCACTCGTATCAACACTTGTATGAGTAACAGAATTTAGGGAATCAGGTTAATTTGGTGGCTAGTTTACTGTCTTCCCACCCCCGGGGCCCGGGTCCGAATCCAGGTGGTGGCATTTCTACATGGAGTGCACTCCGTGGGAGTGGGAGCACGCCGTGCGTCGGATGGGAAGTTAATTTCTGGACCACGCGTACTTCGTTAAGAGTAGGCTAATGCCGACCCCGGGTTCTCTCCACTCTTCCCAATTCTGTGAAAAGTATCCTACCTTCACACAATTAGCCAACTATCCCTAATGTTGCAAATGACCTTGGCTGTCACCTCCCTAAAAGAATATAAGCTGCTATTTCTTAAAGATTCACATATGCCTGCGTAAACGCCTTAACATGATCACGCAGATGTCGGGAAACGTTTTGGCGGTTGATGTTCTGATCATCTCCCCGTTTTTTGGAGATGGTTGTTGGCCGCCTGAGCAAGGCACCTGCCCTTTAGGTTCGCTCCGAAAATGCATTCTCCCCCCCCCCCCTCGGATGGCGGCTGAAAATGTTGGGTACCCAGGCCGTTATTCTTTAAGGGAGCGAGATCGGAACTCAGTTCGATTTCTGTGGGAACAATCACGTATGGAAATTGAAGCAGGAATGGGTCCCTCGTAAAAAGGCGAAGCAACCTCCCGAGGAGCGCACGGTCTTTGAGGCGGGCTGTAAGTGGAGCACCTACGCGACGGACTCCTTTGCTCTGCCTTCGGTTTATATCACCATGAGCCCATGGTGGGTTTAAGAAGCCTGCGAGATCATTTTTATGGGCCCACAAAAAAAAGTGGTTATCGGGCTATCTCCCCCGTCGACTCCAAGCCCGGCCCCTCACGCCCTACCGAAACCCTCCCGCGCCCAGGTCGACGGGCCTCCCTAGCCGCTAACCCCTCCCCGAGTTCGTTTCCACTTCCCTCAGCGGTCTTGTCTTAGGAATGCTGCTCTCCGCACGAATATTACTACGTAGAATCTGAATGGGGAGTTTGTGATTGAATGTAGTTTGTGATGAACGGATCTGAATCCCGGACTTTGATGCCAGAGAATGTGGGTAGATCGGAGGATTTTGTGATGTGGTTGTGGTGGAGAATGAAGAAGATACGTTGGATGAAGAGGAAGGCAAAAATGGAAGGTTCAAAAATGGTGGGTGAGGAGAGGAAGTGACTGGGGGAAATTAAAAAAAAAAGATAGAAATGTGGGTGGAGGAAAAAGTAAGCGGGGCAAAGGAAGGAAGATATTAGGCTTTCCAGACAGCATGCATGAATGCAGGTGGAGGTTTTGAGGAAATGTATAAGGATAATATTGGGCAATGAAAGAGGAAGTTCTCACGACACTTTGAAGTATGGAGTCGTTATGGACTTTCGAAAGGTACCTTTAGGAGGTAGAATACCTTGACAAGGGCTAAGTATTACTTGAATATTTTGAGAGTATCATTAAAAATCGTTTTGGTAAAACTAAAGCTGCAATGCATCCAGGCATGGGTTGGGAATCATCCAGAAGAAAGAATATTTAAATGCAAGATAGGAATTATTTGAAAAGAAATGGTGGTAGTGAATGTGCATTTCATTCGTACTCGTCATTTATATTAAGATCAGAGCACAAATTCCAGTGTTATATGTCAGAAAGCGAGGGGAGAAGAATTCCGCATGCCTCCTTTGGTATTACGTATAAAGGTGAATCCATTCTAGTGCCTCAGCGCAGCGGGATAAATGCCAAAGTGTGCATAATTCATGGGAAAGGAGTTTTCAATGAACGCAAAAAATAAGAGCTTATTTATTAATTTAATTTCCAAGTTTCAGACGCGTTATGGTGTAATTGGAACATAGTAAACGACCGATAATTGCAATCTCTCACTGTTTGAACCAATTAATGACGACCTAGATTCCGAGAGTTTTATGTCATCTACAGGTACATATAAGACAGATTTGAAGCTGATTTCAAATATAGAAACCTGGCTCGTGATGAATTTATGTTCGAAAAGTGGAATATTGCGAATATTAATCGGTTGTCAAGAATTGACGTATTTATCACTTTTAGGAGACGATAGAGCTGTTCGGCTTGGTCTATGCCACACTGCTGATGTTCTGCTAAATTCGCCCTGACGGCATTCGGTTACCATCGGTTACCACCGGTTGACTTTCATTATCAATGTGCCCGGATGCACTTATCAAAGCAATGCGTTCTTTTTAAGTGTAGAGCGCATCGTGGTGGGGGGGCAATCACGGAGCTATCTCCGGGGTGATGGGTGGGTGGGAAAGGGGGTCCCACGGACGGTCGGGCTTCGGAAGAAGTCTTCTGTCCCCCCCTCCCCCCCCGTGGTCGCGCCGAATCTTCCGATCGGGAGTCGATGAAGAGGAAAAAGAAGAGTTCTTCCCCGGTCGAGCGGAACTCTGGGAAGATCGGAAGCGGAACAACCTCCTCCCCTCTCCTCGCGCCTGGGCACGGGCGTGACTTTCCTTAAGTGAGCGGGGAGTGTGGGGGTGTAGAATGAGAGAGAGGTTTCTGTGAGATTGAAACACGCCCGTGACTAAATAAATGACTAGCGAGTTCCCACGGTCTCCGTCCCCCCCCCCGTTCTTCTCCCCTCGTCTCCGGGGAAGCGGGTGGCAGTAGTCTCGGATCGGCGTTGATCGTCTCGGAATGCCGCGGAGATCAATTGGGTTATCGATTTAGGGTGAGAAGGTAGCGTAAGAGACGGGGTTGTCCACTTTGAAGAAGCGGCAAGGCTGATTTCTGGCGATCGCTCGAGCGGCTATTCAATCCCGAGCCCTAAGCGTTAATATTCAGTGACGGTTGTCGATTTAAAGGGGGGATTATTGTCTTCCTCTGTCCAGCTACAGCAGAATGATAAAGATCGAATAAACGGAGCGAATCTGGCGAAGCCATAGTCGAAAGCACTGTCGAAGGTCTTCGAAGAATGATTCATTTAAGATAATTAAAACATATGCACGCATTTCTGTAGTTAAGAAACAGCACTACGACAAGAACTAATAAACTATCGGCTAAAAGGTCCTGGCATGCCATGTAGTCTCTCTAATCAATTGACCTACACGGGCTGTGCTACCACCGTTTGTAGTTTTCTGTCAAGCCCAATATCTCAACTCCTTGATATGCTTGCACATAGATTCATATCTTAGTGGTTAATCATCAACCATCATTCCCAAGTCAAAGGCCTTATTATATAAAATAAACGCTCTTATTATATAAAATAACCTCTTTTAATGTGATAAATTGTCCTCGATGTATTTTTGTCTGAAACTTTGACTGTTTGTTACCGATAACCAAAGGCTTACAATAAAAAATGTTATTCAAGGGCGTATAGAGCTTAATTCAAGATCTGAACAACCGAGGCGGAACTGAGTGGGAGTATTGAAACACGTTTCCCACTTGGAATTTAACTTCAATTTTTATATCCGTAATTAAACAGTACCACGAGTTTTGCTTTTATCATGCACGATTCCGATGCTGTCATGCAACATCCCTGGGGATGTTGTTTACTCGGGTGCGTTTTGTCTCCGCGCATGGAGAAACCACTTCACGCTTATTGGACGAAGAAGAGCATAAGGAGGTTCCGGGATAGATGAACCGTGGCTTTGAGATTTCAGGGTAGGTGAACCGAGCGCGCGGCGTCGGAGCGAAAGTTTTGTTTATTGGGCATCTCGATGATTCCAACGTAGTCGTGGGGTGATTTAAAGTTGGAATAAAAATCAGTGGTCAACATTGGGGTTTCTTTTTCATAGTTGAAACTCGCTGCGCTTCGGGAAAAGAACACACAACATCTGTAGGATCAGATTATTTCTCATGAGTGACCGATGTTTTTCTCACATTAGTATATGGCACTAACTCAGAAAAGCCACACAGTACGCATAAGACCCACCATTATTACCGCCAAAGGTTGTGGCTCAATTGTGTCTAGGCTCAGTTCCCACTTGGCGTTGATATTGCCATGTCGCCGTGTATTTTCTGCGAATGAGTTTATGCCGCGGTCGTTACATGAAGAGGCTAGCCTATAGGAGAAGTGAGTCTATGCTACGTCAGACCAGTCGTAGGATTGATGGCCAGTGATGACGGTGATGACCCAAGCCGTCCGATAACCTTAAAGAATCAATTATTTTCTACCGAGACCTCCCCCCGAACTGTGCTGAATGCTCTACTCTCTAGACCGCATTCCCTCTCGTTAACTAGCTGTATGCAACGCATGGTTAATGGATGCTTTAACTCCGCCAATCATCTAGATGGTGGATTTTATTACGGAAAATTCACTCTCGTTTTCATATGGATTTTTCATTACCTGAGTTTATAGCGCGCTATGTCGGAGTCGGGGGAGGATTTGCCTTTAAGGAGTTAAAAAGGCAAATTAATATCGTTAATGAGGGCGTTACGTGGGCAATTTCAGACGAGCAAGCGCTATGGTAATTATAGCTCTTTGAGATGACCCTCGCCTTCTTTGACGTGGATTTCTGCGAGTGGTGGTTTAATTTTGCGGGTTTGAAAATGTTAACGTTTGTCCTCGGGAAATGCCACCGCATCCCAATACGCAATCGCATTCATTTGGCATGGCGCTTTAGCGTTGCGTCGATTATTGCCTCATGTCAACTCGGTGAAAGATATCAGTAAAGGGTTTGAAGATATGACTGTGGACGATATGTTCATTAGAGAGCGCTAGGTGATCCTCGCTTCGTCACTTTTTATCTTAGGGTCGATGTGGGAAATTGTATATAATCGCATGGCTGACATTGGCGTCGAAGTGCGATGCTCGACTCCGCTTAGCGTCTGAATATCACAGTGCTGTGTCGCTAAAAAGATCGCGCTTCGCAGTTGATACGACGCAGTTGATGCGACGCGAGTGTACAAGGTTTTACACTTCCGCCTTCTGGTCCGGAGGGGAGGGAAGGGTGGTGGTGGTCGCTACGGGGCGGCAGTGTGCCCAGGTGGACGGGTGCGCGAAGAGACGGTCTCTTCGTTCCGTTAGCCGAAGCTCTTTCGGGAAGGCCCCGCGCGGAAATTTGGGAGGAGGGATGGGACCAGTAGTGAAAAATGCCCGCTGTGGGACTCGATCCTCTAGAGCGAGTTAAGTATGACGGAGGTGGAGGGACAAGGACGGGAAGATGAATCGGTCGTCGCCACGGAGGAATCAATCACTACGACACTTCTGTGGGTGGGGCGGAAGGTGTCGCTTTTCCGAAGGAGAGCCTAATGAATGGGGGGGGGGGATTTATCTTTCAAAGTGCTACAACTCAGGCTTTCAAAACAGGCACCCCAGTTGCGTTGTGCAAGAGCATTCAGTGCCTTTTATTCCTCCCATTTAGGCTTTCGAAGCGCGATTAGCCTTCATTTCACGACGGTAGCGTTGTCACGGAAGTTTTAATTATCTCCGTTGTATAATGGGAACTTAATAATAATGGGTAATGCCCCGGATACGATTTCCGTGACAAGGTAACATGATTGTTCACTCTAAATTTAATCTCAGAACCATACGTAGGGATAGTGATTGAAATTTTTTCTGAAGATTAATGAAAATTCAAATTTAGTGATCCGACAACTTCATGATGTTAAAAATTTGGTAATTCGTCTTGGCTCGTTGTTCAATTAAATAAGTTCCTATCGCATATCAATTCAGCCTTCGGGCTAATTTGGTTGGGTGGGTTTCTGTTAAGCGTATACATGTAAGACTAGGTTGTTTTTTAATGCATAAAGATGTTCATTTATGATACACGTAGTAATTGTGAAGAGCAAAGCAAGTTTTGCCTTCAAAAGCCTGTTTTTATTACTTCTATCGAAACTATGAAATTTAAATTAGATTCGGAAAATGCAATCTGCCCAAAAATTTCGGCACTCAGTCCGACGAAAGCAGTTTCTAGGTCGTCATTGCTTTTGTGCATTTTAGCGAAGAGAGGATATAGTAGAAGTATGCTCATATTTTTTTCGCAAACGGCATACGCTGACCGTGATGCCGTTGGATATAAATGCCGAGAAATTACGGGAGATACCGAAGCAGTAATTTTTAACGGAGTCATCCGCTAATGTGCATTTCAATGCAAAAATTTCAGAGTGTAAAAATCATTCGCCTGGACCGGAATCCCGATCAATGCGAATGATTTTTACTCCCTGAAATTTTTTGATTAGATCGGATGTAGTTTGCGGCCTAAGAAAAACAGCGGGAGTGGTGATGAAACAGCTCCAAATTAGAACGACCGATTCGTAACTGCGTACTTTGAGAACTGAAACTGGGCCATTATGAAACTTGTACACACAGTGTGGAGAAAGGTAATCATGCCATTTGCGAACGATATGTCTCTCATAGCGGCATGCCAGTGAAAAACCTTAGAAGACCTTAGACAGGTGATAAGGTCAATGTAAATTCGACTGCAGGATAATCTCTGTTCCGAATACCAAAAACTAATCATGTTCTACATTTGGGAACAAAAGCACCTTGGCTAAATTTCCCTTAATTTTGTCCTCTCCTCCTCGTAAAATAATTAGCAACTTAAAAATGTAAGAAAAGGCTCCCAGAAGTAGACAAAATTGGAATTTTGGAGGTTGAAGAACATCGTTCGCATGCCCATAGGGAATTGGCGCGGAAATATATTTTGGCCAAACAATATGTTATTTTGCGATGGAAGTTATTCGCGTAACATTTATCTTTCACGGGCTCTCTCCTCCTATAAGGTTATCAGTTCATTCCGGTTTTTTCTGCCGAGATTATTCAGATATTGGTGGCTAATATCACCTGCCTTCTATCGAAAGGAGTCGATCACAGCAGCGAATTCCGTTATCCGAATTCGTGCTCCAAAGGTCGATGAGAATCCCCTTGAGCAAAATTTCTATTCTTTTAGTTTTTCCCTCATTTGAATTTAGGTATACTCCGATATTGGACAATGATTGAGATATTTCTTCGATGGAATTTTATTTGTAAATTTTCCGCAAAGAGTGCCACGCTTGTTTTGTTAATATAATATTATTGTGACGTATCTTGGTAGCCGCTTGTTCGACTGTGTTGTAACTGTAATGAACGAGATCAACTCGCACATAATGAATACAAAAACTGAACAAAGAAAACTCGTGAGTTTCAATGTTTAACATATTAATAATGTAGTTAATCATTTTTGTCATTTGGTATTTTTATAGCATAATCGTAGGTATTCTATCCCCATCAAACGGAAAATTGAACAATAAAATGCAGGTAATTTGGACCAGGAAATTGGGCACTCCATGAACACATTTTCTGAAATTTCTCTTTTATTTTTTTATAAAAAATGAATATGATATATTTGCTTGCATTAATCTTGAAATTATTATGTTTCGAGAAAATTAGAGCCCGGCACCCTTCCTAGTTAATTCAAGTATCTTGGAATTGTTCAGAGTGGAGAACCGAATTTCTTTGATTTACCTCGGAAGAAGAATCTTATTCACAAAGGCCTTTGTGAACGTGCCATGTTTGTGTGAAATGCCGTGAATTTCCGGTAGAGAGTAAATTTCAGCTTCCAGGGAAAGCCACTAAGAGTTAATTGGGGACAACGAACATAAGCCCACATAAGTGTACGTTTCATTAATTCATTTATCAGGATTGAGTGGCGATAAGTTACTGCTTTCAAGTGAAAATTTACCTAATATAATTCATTCATTCTTGTTAATCAAGTTTTTAATACTGCACCTGCTGGCTACTCTAAGTGAGTTTTTCAGCAAACTTTTTAAGATTTCCATTTGATATTCCTCCATTGTTTAAAGTGGGTCATGCGTTCATGAAACATTACTGTAGGGTGGAGCGTGGTAATATTGTTATCATGCTCATCAAATTATATATTTAAAAAAATATTTAAGGATGTGCTAAATTCTTTGAAAATATTTCTGGAACCCATTAATATACATGCAGAGGAAGATGTAGAAATTTAAAGTACTTATTTTTTGTTGGTAGTAATTGTCTTCCCCATTTATTAACTTCCGTCCCGGAGTGTGTTGCCTCGCGAATCTTTGTCCGCGAAGGCCCCGTGGGCCTCTTCTGCTTAAATTAGGAGAGCATTGAGGCATCATTTCTTGCTCATTTCTTCCCCCATCTGAGCGCAAGCCGCCGCAAGGCCAGATTATTTCAAGACGCTTTGAAAAGACCCGCGAATGGGAATCTCCATGCAGCGCGAGGTCACATGATGGCGCTGGGTGGTGTCGTTCTAAGGAGGCAAAATTTTCGGGGCGGGAGGTGATGGTATTCTCTCTTGGCTGAAGAACATCCCGGAGTGTGTAGTCGGCAGAATGTGGTCCTCGCGCTCTCGTTTGGAATCGCTCCAAGTTCATTTGGCATCAAGTTGCAATTTTTAGACCAACATTTTGCTCTGCCAGTGTTGCAAATCTCTTCGACGCATCCGTCTGGAAAGTGATTTTGTGCTACTCCATTGGGAAAATAGTTTAAACTTAGACATTAAATTATTTTTTTTCTTTCGCAGTGTTCACTTGACGATGGCCAACGAGTACATGCTTACTTCTGGACTATTTTTTTTAATTTTTCCGATTTTAACAGATTAATTTATTACTGTCACTCCTCCGAAATCCTGACTAGAACTAACCAATACCGGATTCACATTTTGTTCAATCGTCTCTGACAGCAAGTTTGCCCCTGTCGATTGTTATGTGGTTTCAGGTGTTAATTACATCCAAGGGCGTAGCCAGTACCGCAGGGTTGCTCCAGAATGGAATAGTATCACGTGCTTGCTGATAATCTTCTACACTTGACAATGCAATTTGGCTGTAACAGGTCGTCCTGGCTGATAACGGGGTAGAGTCGGCCAAGGGGTGGCTACGCAAGTGATAAAGCCTCTAGCACAGCAAAAGTCTCAAGCCGAGTCTTTATGTATGTGCTCTCTAATCTCAAATTCTTTAAACAATCACCCGCGTGATGATAATTGGGGGCTAGTGAAAACCTTCGTTATGTTGGCATTGGACGTCGGGCTATCACTCTGGCCTCTTCCGAGTGACGTTAAAACTATCACAGTCTTGCACACTGAATGCCAACCTGACGAAATTTTTAACCTTACCCAATGCTCTTCGCGTCGTTGACTGCCTACGGACTCTTGGAAATGATGGTACCTATTTGACTCTTTTAAGTGATGGAGGGTGCGAAGGGCGAGAGGGCCTTGGGGTAAATTTTGTCCCCAGAGATCCGTGCATCAGCCAGTCAGTCCTTCAGTTCATCAGTGTGCTTCCTCTCGACCGTGTTTCGACCTCGCACCAAGAGGTGTGCACCTCGGCAAGGAGTTCGTTGCACCGTTCGTCGCCTCTCCTCCCATCGCCACTCGTGGTTTTCCGCGGGTTTGGCTCTAGGGGAGAAATTATTGAACCTGTCTCCGTCATCTCCCGCCCTGTCCCGCGCCTCACCTGATTGGATTTGAGTCGGTCGTCGAAGGGCGGGCCGGCGCGACGTCGCTCACCCGGCCGGCTCTCCCGCTTCCCCCCCCCCCGCAGCACCATCTCCCCAACAACCCCTCGCCACCTCGTTCCCGCGCTCGACGGAGCGAGTTTTTTTTCCAGTCCCCGACCGCCGAGAGTAGGCGGCTCCCGTCGAAATAGACTGGGGGTCACGTGTCTCCCGGCCAACGATGTGTATAGTTTTGGAAGCACTCGGACGGATTTAATTTCCAAGCATGGATACAAATTTGAGCGCAAATAGACGCCATTATCACGTGAGGTGTCCTACCCCGTGACCTTTTCAAATTCCCGGTGAGTTAACCATTGCAGGGGTAAAACAGTAATAATTTTTAAATCGTTAAATCAGCTTAAGTTCGCGGTCTAATATCAGGTACTCCTAGGTGCCTAATTATGGCGTTGTTTCTCCCTAATACCTTTCATTTAAACCTTTAAATTCGGGCATATTTTGTTTTCTCATCTCCTCATTTATTTTGAATCGTTCTCATCTCCTCATTTATTTTGAATCGATGTACTTGTATTTATGGTATGCAATTGTCAGAAATTAGGAGTGGGCTGAAAGTGATGACCACATTAAATTATCTCGTTTTCAGTGAGTAATGAAATAAGTGTGACCATGAATCTTGTGCTCAGTGAGAGGGTATGAAGCATTTTTGGTATTTCATTGAACTGGGAGTATTTTACGAGAAATGATTCATTTACAAAGATGTACCCGATTTCCAATCTTTGACAAATATCTTATAGTTTGCCTTACCTCGAGCTTAAAAGCCTTCCAAACGCTATTGTCCTAAGGGTTTTACTTCTTATATATATATATATATATATATATATATATATATATATGTATATATATATATATATATATATATATATATATGTATATATATATATATACTTCTATCTACCTAAGGGTTTTTGTCCTTTTCTTCATTATTACGAAATGGAGCATGGATAAGAAAATAAGAACAAAAATGTGGAAATGCGCCGGCCATTTTAATAGGTCACTATGAAAGGTGAATTAACTTTTGAGAACAAATTAGCAGCAAACATTTTAGCTTGAAATTAATACGACATTTAAAAGAAATTCACATGGATAGAAGTTAAGGCAAAGAAAGGAACTGTATAATCACTTGGCAGTCCCATATAATTCGAGGATTACTCTGAACTTTTCCATTCGAAATTCATTCCCCGCTGTAGTGTTTATCTGTTGCGTTGGAACAGCTTATTTATTTTGGTAAATAATGTAAGGGATCATGTGATCGGGCTAGCATCTTGGGAAATGTCCGCATTGGTTCTATACCAATACGACAAAATTGCCGTTAATGTCTCGCCATTAATAAATATATTTATTTCCTAGTCAAGCTATGCGAAAAGACAAGGACTTGAAATGTACATAAATGCGTCTTTAGCACCAACATTTTACGAGTTAGAATTTTAATCGTAGTTTTAAGTCTTGTGCCAAGTTATAGCGCTCGAGTACACGATCTTTTTGCCTTCGTTTTACAATCGTATTGAACTGAACGTTAAAAGAAATATAAATATAAATTTTCCCTGCCTTCGGCTCTAACGAAACTTGGAATTTCAATTCCGATGACTTGAATTCTCTCGTCTTGCCTAATTACGTCGCCGTTAAATACTGATGGCGTAATGACGTTAGTACTTCAAAACCAATCCTTATAACTATTGAGGGATTTTTGATTTTTTCGGGGATTCTCGAGTTTTTTTATTTAAGGCTAGTCACGTTTACCGGTTCGTCTTTTTTTCTGTCAAGGCTTCGCTTGCCCCACGGAAAGAACTCTCAATGAGCGAAATACGCTGTGCATTTTTTCTTTGGACAATAAAAGGTAGATTGCGTATGTTGTAATCAGAACAATTGAGGCGTATCTGGCGCCCGAGTTGTCGACCTTGTTTGTTGGTTCGAAATGGGTCTCAAGATAAGAGACATTCACTTGCTGGATTTCCTCTGCCCTTCCCCTTTAAGCCGTAATGAAAAGGTTAGGAATGTTTTATGAGGCGTATTTATTAAACGATACGAACCATTTTAATACCCTGCCGCCTCTAAAACTTTGCCAAGAAAAATGATTTGTTTCGTTCTTTTGCGTTTGTTATGTTTTGGCTCAACGGTGTTATTACTGGTGGACTTCCCCAAAGCTGTGCGTCGCAGGTAAACATTCCCAAGTCTATGCGCAGAAACACAGAGTGTAATGCGTTTTCTTTGAAGTGGTCGAAGCAGAGGAACAGTGTGTGAGGAATATCGCGTCTTTAAAAACAGTCTGGAGACTTGATGTTTACTTAAGCATTATTTGGCGGTCACATAAACTTAATGTTCTTTAAAATCTTTGCGACTTCCTAAAATTCGGTTCAAGTCAATTGGGCAAAATTGGAAAATTAAATATATGCGTAAAATGAATGAAATTCCTTGAAAATACTTAGTTCACCCTTCGGCAGATCCAAACCAATCAAGAGTTCCTTTTTTATATTTAAATAAAAATCATGGTGAAAGAATCCATCGAGGTAATCATCAAGGTATTCTTTTAATTTCCCCTCAAGGTGTTTCATTTCCAGATTTATACTAGAGTTAGGTGGTTTTCAGTACGTGCAAACATGCATACTAAGGTGAACTGATGCAAATATTATCTCAATTTTATGTATAAATAATAGTAATAGGTTCTTCGTGAGAAAAAACTCTCCATATAACTGGAAATTAAAACTGAGAATTGGCCAGTCGTGGACATTTAGGAGCCAAGGAGGACTCAAAAGGAAAATACGTCCTATGTAATGCTTAGACCTCGGTTCGGTTTCTCTTGCCACCATGGCGTACAAGGAAGAAGGCCCCGAGGTGCGTGTGAGTATGGCCATATTCGCGGTTAACTGTTCCGTCATCTCGTGGTTGTCGGTTCGTCGCCCTTGGGAGAACTCATGTGCGTTGTTGACTGCCTTGAGACCCGCCGTATTCTGAGCATAAATACTCCGTTTTGTGGGCTAGGAGAGAACGTTGAAGAAACAATTGCAAACAGTTAACCTCACTGTCTTAGAGCATTCCCGTGTAATGTGGTGTTTGCGAATGAATCTACCCACGCCCTCTTCTGGAAAGTTGAGACGGAAAGCCAGGATACAAATTAATGCGATTGAGATTTAGCGGCATATTCAGTTTAATATGCTGCGTAGCATATTTATAGAAATTTGTGCAACTAGTTACAATTATCATAATGCCAACATCTGGATGTTTGTTTAGCTAATTATTAAGGTCTCTTCTGGAAAATAGTTCATGGAATGTAGGAAAACAGAATGTTTGAACACGTCATTGTCTCTGGGGAAAAGTTGTGCATTTTAATTTGATATAATCAGTGTTATCGGAATTGATATTTCATTTACTATGAAGTAATGAGAATTTAAAACTAAAAGAAATTCTCTGAGGGCTAAATGTTGAAAAGTGCCTCGCCTTTCAATGGACCACGGACTCAACAAGTGATATTCACCGAAAACTTTATAAATCGAAAATGATTCGGTGATAAAAGTTATCAAAGATGGTAAATAATAGGGAATCTACTGTTCATGGTAGGTAATGGATGGACACAGCCACCCTGCATTACAGTTACCCTACAGCTCACCCAAAACGCAGCCTGACCCCACTCTTCAGTGAACCTTGCTTTAATTCCGCAGGCATTCAGTCTAACATGCCCATCATCTTCTGATTCCTCGCTGGCCAAACGTTCTCCCGTCTATCACAGGCGTCGATATCGCATCGTCAATCAAAATGCTCTGGATCCACCTTTCCTCCATAATAATTTATAAGTCAAGCAGTTTCAAAATGTGATGCGGAAGTTAATCAAGCACCCATAGCGCGCAGATTCCCATCCTACAAGCGTTAAAGATATGATTTCCTTTTTCGCAGAAATTCAAGAGAAGGAGTTATTAATACATAAAATATCGCTGTATAAAATTTTTTTACCGTAAGCGTATATGATGGTACAAAAATTGAGATTTACTTCAAATCCATTAAAAAATAATATAGGGGGAAATTAATGGAAATATATGTTTTGCCATTTGAGTAATTTTGATCTGAACATTTTTCATATACGCGTGCTTAATAATTTGGTGAAAGGATATTAAAGTTTCCTCATAGTATACCACGACTCCCCTCGCTCATAAAGTCATTAATCAAGTTGATCATTTAAAATCGAATGTATTCCTGGGGACAGAAAAGTTATGCGTCACGTGCTGCTTTAATTTAAAAATAAAAATAGCTATCTGCATGAATGAATGATTATTAATATGAAGGAATGATTATACCTATGAGGTAATTGAGGTCTTGCCATGTTAAAATGAATCCGGGGTAAGATTAATTTTTGTTCATTAATCCAGTGTCATAACCGTAAAGAATATTACTTGATTTTCGTGAAATCACCAAATCTCTGTCGTTAATCGTGATGTTAAATTAGAAAAAAAATATCAGACCATTTCAGATGCAAAATGGAAAACATCTCTGAATTGTTGAACTACTGCTTCACTTTCTTGACACCGTTTTATGTTCGTTGGGGCATGCCATACGATCCGTGCGAGATATGCAGCGGGGAGATGTCGAGTACTCTATGGAGTGTCCTCATTTCTATCCAAGGTGTCCTCGCTTGGAAATGCAATGATTTGTTATTTTAGATGTTTCCCCGAGTCTTGGGGCTCGTAAGGAAGGCGTTCTTTTCCCAGTTCCATCAAATGCCCGTGGATAAAAGTCTCTCGGAATGGGCCCGGACGGAAAGGGAGTCGGCGCGGGGCGAGAGATTACTTTCTCTCCGCTCCTCCCAAGGCTGTTTACCCTTAATCCCCCCGGCTCCCATTGCGAGTGTGTTCCCCACGCCGCCCTCGCCGGCCCCCTAACACCCACCCTTCGCCCCCTCCCTCGGTCCCTCCTGGCCCCCACCAACCTTCCCGTCTCCAGACATCTTCCCGAGGAACACACACACACGTGTTCTTTCCCCTCTCTTTCGCCCCGGCTGGCGTCCCCCACCCTCGTTCTAGTCTTTGCCACCTGTAGTCCTCGCGGTGGTCCGGTCGGGCACGCCGTTCCCCGACGCAAATCTCTCTCGTCATTCCGGGATTCGGTTACGTACGTGAGAAAACTGTGCCTTCGTCTCGTATCTGACATAAGATCCAGAAGATTAAGGTCCCTCACAGTTGTCGATCGAAATTTATGTACTGGTGTCACTCGAATCTCTTAGCCCTGTTTCTACTTACCTCGTTTCTCGTATATCTACTGCACTTTTTATCTGTGAACTATTTCACACGAGTGCTGAATTTGTAGAATGTAAGCATTAATGAATGATGAAGGAACATTGGTAATATTCCACAAATTCAATGAGCTCATTCTTACCAATAGTCGAGGTTCGAATGTATTATGGAGTCTACCGCAATCTCTTATTATTTAGAAATTCATTACAGATTTCTACATTATTTTACTGATAATAAGCCGGAGTAAAGAACATAATGTGGACAAGGAAGAGGAAAATTGCCTAGCGTGTTTTCTTGGTCTTCTTTTAAAGCCTTACGATTTGTGAGCAATTCAAGAGGTAATCTGAATTCATTGTCAATGAGTGATCAATTTTAGAATTGACTTTGAACCACGGGCATGGTTGTTCCGTTGGAAGCCTGTAGTTGATTTGGCCAGGGACATGTCTCCTACCAACAGAATTGTTGTTTCAATTCAGTACTTCGGCTCCAGTAATTTGTTGAAACGCTTAGTTGTTTTCATTACCTTTGTGAAAATGATCTTTTAAACTAAAAAATAGTATTTTAATAAAAAAAGGTATATTAGGCATTTATTTTAACGATAAGATATGTGTTTTCAAACATTAACAATAATTTCAAATCAATGTTATCGTTCCAACAATTCATCGTTTCGGGCACATCAGTAATACAATCCTCGGGAATCCGGGCGCATTCCGATTTTTTTTGGGGTGCAGGTGGCAACTTCTCTCGTTCCCCAATTGGTCTGTCAATATAATCCTCTCAACTCGAAGGGTTCCAAAAAAATAATAGAAATAATGGGGTTGGAGTCTCAGTAGCGTCGCCCGTAATAACTACAGATATTTCATTGATTTTCCTGCAGGGCTCTCACTCCTGCGAGTGCTCGGCTAAGGCTTCGGGGGAGCCCGGGCGGACATCTTTTCCCCCGCATGCCCCATAATAGTGTCGCGGTGGTTGATGGGTAAAAGTCGCTATTGGGACTGAGCGTCAACCCCAGAACCCGGCCAGACCTGCCCGGGCTGCGGGAGCCCTCTCCTCGGGATCTTGCACCCGGCCGCGGGGACAATTACCACTTTGAACGGAAATTCTTTTAGCAAATTTAGAACGGAATTATGGTCATTCGCCCTCTCTTCGATGACAGGCCACTGCATAATTTTTTTTTAATGCGCTCCCCATTCAATTTGGGTTCGTAATGCCAGCAATGAAAAGCGTAAACGAATTGGATTTCGTGATCAACGTATTTCGCACCCCCTTCCCACGCGGAAGTTGTCCACGGTGTGTTTTTCGCAAGTCCCGGGATGGTTTTGTTTTCGGCTTACGCCAAAAAAATGGTCACTCCTAATCAGGTGCACGGCCTCTGTCGGGCTATAAATAGAACTCCCGCGAGTGCGAGCGGTCGAATTTATCGAATCCGTTCACGCTTACGTCACCTTTCGGCTTCCTATCCGAGAATTAGGCGCCCTCGTTGCGTTTGAGTGCATATTAATTTCCGCCAATTTGGTGTTGTTTTTCGCGAGGAAATTGAGCCTGGTTAGTGCCAAATTTAATTTCGATTAATGAGAAAAGCTGATGTTTTTTCCTCCGGGAACCACTCGATTGGCCTATTGAATCGAATAAATTCAATTAAAGGCCTAATTGTGTGTCGTAACTCATTATCGTTCCGCAGTGAAATAATGAAAAGCTGAGTCAAAATAATTTAATGAATAAGATGTTCAATACCAGATTAAGGATCTGGTTATTTATTCATGTCATCAAATGATGCTCAGTAGATAGATGTGGAGTGTATGTGGACGCGGTGAAGAAAATGACACCGCCACAACTGGTTTTTTTTGCCTGTCCTGCCTAGGTGGGAGTTCTAGTGTGCTGCCGTACCTCTCTCCCCCTCCGCCCTGCCCAAGCCTTCCCCCTCGGGCCTCCCAACACATGGTCAGAGCTCCATCTTTGGCATCCAGATGTCGCGGAAGGAAAATGGGGCATTTAGCGAAAGTAGAATGAAAACATTTATACAGACTATTTAGACAATCTTGTGCCCCATTCTGTCGCTTCAAATGACATGAACATGTACGAGGGCGTGCTCTTAGAAATAGTGAAATGGGGTTAATAGGAATCGTTTCGATTGACATGGTTCTTTCTTTTCTATATGAATCGCTATAGTTTTTACTTTACTCTTAGGTAATTAGTACACATTTGTTATCCACGAAACTCGACTCGGGATCTTAAGAGACAGCTTAGATGATTGAGATAGCGTTTAACTGAAAGTATCTAGCAAATTGCCTGAAGTCGCGAATGTTGTTCGTGAAGAATTAAAATACGGACGAACTGAAAACGCCCACATCATTAGTGGAATATAACCACTAGGTTGGGATGTAACCAAAGCGCGAAGTGTGCCGCCATTACACACTATTAGAAAAGTACAAATGATGCTAGTTGAGCTTTTAGATAAGGAATAATCTGGATTACTCCATTTCATTACTATTTAATTAATTAATAACCGATTCACTGTGCGGTCAAAACCTCGTCGAGTCTTTAAGGGAAATTAATAGCTGAACTGATTAGTGGAAAGAATTTCTTTTCCATCTCATATATCGGCAGAAGCATGACTTAAGGGAGATAGAAGGTCCCCAGTGTCATTAATTAGCAATCAGCAATGACTCGAACGACTGGGGTGGGGTAACATCCCCTTTCACATACCCTCGTGGTGGTTTACAGGGTAAGCTGCAGTTTTATGCATTTAAGTCGAGACATACTAGATGCACCGATGCCATGAAAATTAGTCGTTGGAAATGTAGCTCTTTCACTTGACGAACTCATTGAAAGGAAATATTTTGCCCACATGAAAGCCTCGTTTAATCTTGTTCCTTCCTGATCCTTTCCCTCTTACTTTAGAAGACATAATGAGGCACGTAGAACAATTTAGGGCCCACAGCTGACGTAAATGGCCACTAGAAGTTCCTGCGTGATCTTAAAGGACAGTAGTCGGAGTGGATATAAATTAATGTGCCGAGAAAGTGACTCTTGTGGCACCAGCTCTCGGTGTGAACCGTTTATTTGTAATCTTTTTTTTTCACTAGCTATCCAGAACTAATTCGAGATGAAAAAGGAATGGTTTGCTGACCAGACGAAAGCTTTCGATCGGCTGGTGTCGCGAGCTGACTTTTCCCTTGTGAAAATTTATTTCATGAAAGGAATGAGTGGGATCACGACCGGTAATTGGGTTATTTTGAGCAAATTAGGTGAAGAAACTATGGAATACCGTAAGCAGCAGGCATTTTCTCTTCACCACTAGAATGTGATTGCAACGTAACATATTAATCAGAATTTGTAATAATTAAGTTTCTGAGGAATGATTAAGGCGTTTAAACCAATTGAATTAAAGTCCTTTATAACTAATGTAAATCAATTCCAACTGGTTATTCATGTGAGGAGAGGTCTATCCTCATAACTCGAAGGCCAAGGGTTCGAATCCCGCCTCGGGCTCTAATTCTATGATATAACTACTTTCTATTGAATCCAATTCACCGTGCGAAATTACTTCCGTAGTCAGAATCAGGTCCCTAGCGTCAAAATCCTTTGAATGTATAACTAGAGTGCTGCAAACCTGTTTATCACCTTAAGACAGAGGTGATTCATTCGTGCACTTTTTAATTCAGTAATACGTAATGTCCTCAATACGACCTATCCAACAGCATCTTAAATATCATTAGAGCTTAAATTGACGTGATGGTATCAAAAAGTAATGGAATGACCCTAAGAGAAGTGTTCAGTGAAAGTAATTTCTTTCCATGCTCATTTTGCGGCCACAACGATAAAAAATGTAATTAACTGTAAATGGGCCGTTTAAATGTCTCATTTAATGAAAAAATAGCTCATTCTGTTTAATTATGTCTCAGTATGCCTTTAATGTCGAATCAACACAAAATGTTTAATTCACCAAATCCGATTTCGGCAACTTGAATATTCATTCTGAAGGTAAAACTCGGGGAAGCTTTCGAATCCGGGGTCGGTGAAGTAAAAACCTTGCGTGGATTTTTTACGTGTTTTTTCTCTTGCGTAAACATGGATTAAGTCCTCAATGCAACGCCTGAAACTGTCCCGTAAGGGATATGATCACATCGATGCGACGAAGGTTTGCGCATCATTTACATCCGCGATAACGTTCATCGATTTTAGATGTTGCGTTTCACTCCTTAGTGAATGCTGTTTTAAAACGTCGTCGAAGACAGGACACGCATTTCACGCCCTCTCCCTCCTCATCGCTTCCAAGTGTCCCCAGGTCCTCTCCGCTCTCCCCCTCCGTCTCCGGCCATCCCTTTCTCGCCCTTCCGTCCGTCAGGTCTTTTAAATCAGGGCCGGCAGCCCCCCCCCCCACCAAACCCCTTATCCCCCCCCCCGCATTTCCTCCGCTGGCAAATAAACTGGTTCTCTACACCCCCCTCATCCCCCGCAGTTCCCTCCTCTCCCGCCCGTCGCCTTTTTCCGCAATTACTCCGCCCCGTGGGGTGAGAGTGAGAAATTGACGTACTATAACTAGTTGCCCGTGCTTTCTTTTTCATTCTCTCATCAATCGGGTGTCGTTGACCTATAGACGAGGGGTTTCACTGCGTCATCTCCCCCGATACTATGGCGTGGATAAGATTAAGAGACTAGTGAGTGGGATTATCCGTTTGGCAACGTCTGAACACCACGTAAAATGTTCTGAAGCAAAGCATTTTGCTCGAAAGGAGAGCAGATGATAAGCATGTACGACGGATGGCCTAGGTATCGGTTTGGCTCGGTCTCGCTGCCTGCCGCCAGGATCTGGGTTCATGACCCGGTAGTGTCAACATTCTCATTGAAAATGCATCATTCATAAAGATGGGACGTTGGAAGGTGAACTCCAGGACACCCTTCGTTTCTTCTTCAGCTCGCTGCTATCCCCAAATCCATTCCGTCTTGGTTGACGTTTTGCAACCAGTTGCTTCCTTTATTAATTTCTACCGTATATACCACAACCACCAATTGAAATTTGATAACGGTGTGATTAAAAATAGCAACAAATGTTTTTCCACAAATGATTGGGTCAATTATCTCCGATGACGGAAACCATTTCCGGTTCATCTCAACGAAATTCCTTCACGATAGACGTTGATGGAAAAAGAAACTGAAATTCCATTTTTAACTTTCTGTTCGCTCGACAATGTTTCCATGCAAAGGTCTCATCATTAGGTAGGTAGCTTATACAATCGCACACAAAAATATAGGTGCTGTGGGTTGGAGCACGTGTGAGCGTCTGGAAATGTGTAATTAGTGTTTGATGGTGATGTCATCTCGTAACCACAGTTTTATCTAAGTAAAAGTTGATGTGGAATTGCCCTGCTCAGGCCTTTCAAAACTTCGGAATTTTATCTAGATCAGTGTGAATATCCTGAGGTACGCTGTTTTGCAGAACCATATCCAGGACATCCGAGTCGCGTCGATTAGTTCTATCGAGGTGACGATCATCGAACGCGCCGTTTAGTACACGACATGAACCGAAGGGTTCGAGGTCCACCGAAATGTACGCTCTCTTATCCATGCACAAGGAGTACGTAGGGTCGGGCGGGCTTTTTACCTGTTAGCATTGTTTGCGGATACCGCCCACTTCCCCCTTTCGTCTGCACCGTCACGTCGAGAGGCCGGCCAACGTGTTGCTCGACTGCCCCATTGTGTTGTCGCGGCGGCGGCGGGCGGAAGCGGGAGGGGGTTGGAGAGTGGTGGGTTTGGCTCTTGGGGTTGTGAGTGGAGAGGGGAAGGGAAGGCCTTATATATGGTCGTTTTTTTTTGCAGGAAGGTTTCGCGTTCCAGGGGGTTGAAAATTCACGGAGGGTGCCGCAGGTGGAAATTCGCACGCCTGCAACTCCTTGCAGCCGCCCTCTCCCCTTAGTAGCCCCTTCCCCCTTTTCTGTCCCCGTGGTCCGATATCGATCTTTCCTCAACCCAGGGCGGCGGCGAATCTGGGAGAACCTTGGTAGAGTGACAAAATTGGGCTGTTGTAAGGAAATAGAGGGGGATGTCGTAGAGGAAGGAGGAGGGAATTAGCGGAATTTCGCGCTGCCAAATGAGCGATTCGTTCACATCGAAAGCGGTTGATCAAGGCATCGCCGTAGTGAGAAACTCTTTTGTGTTCTCAGCAGTGCCCCGAGAGAACTCCTGATTGTTGTCATTGCCATTGTAAATTACTCGCCTCTCTCTCATGTAGATTGAAATGTAAATGATTGTTTTTTAACATCTAATAATACTGAGAGCCTAAACTAGTGCCGTGAATCGACCGAGTCATTATTTTTCTATCAAATGTTTCGATACTATTCATTTTATTCTTTGTGCTCTTCAGCTTCGGAAACGATGAAATAATATCATGTGGGTTTAAGCATTTATATAATCTCCTGCGTACTCCATTTTATGAAATTCACTCTCTCTCTCTGTTCGTCCATAGATAAGGTTGTTAACTCGAAGCAATGTCATAATCTCAGGAAAACCCGGAAGAGTCGGGGAAGATAGAAATGTCTGTAGTTGTAGCAGTCCTGTTATCGACGTGATGGTGTCCTCAAGACCCTAACATTTCAATCCAATCAGCCATATCTTTGAAACCCGTTCTGGTGTTAGTGCCTTCTCCGTTCGCTCCGATACTATTTATCTTCTCGTAAATGATATTTCCGACAGTCTTTGGAAAGGTGACAATCAGGCTGAAACGTATCAGTGCTTAGAGGAGGATATTTCACTCGTCATTCAATGGTCTATAAAAAAGAAAGAAACTTCTCCGGAAGCCATTTTCGTTTTCGAGCTTTTCATCTGTGGATGATCAATCGACAGCTGCGTTCATCTGTATTCTCGTACGGGGTAGTCGGCTCCTCATAAAGATTTTAGTCAATAGCATTTAAGTCCAAGCGATTAATATTGGTTCCAAGGTAGCATGTATTTCCTCTTGAGAAAATAAAGGAAAAATGTGTAGTCATCTTTTGAATCTGCGACGCTTTTAATGTCAACACTTAACATATAATTATTATGGTGACATTATGCGTGCAATATTTATCCTGGAAGGGAAGTTTAAGTTCTCTTCTTGAATTATGAGACCACTGATTTGTATTTATTAATTCCTCCGTATACTTCATAATAAGCACGTTTGGTTTTTTATTCCACTTCAGTTATCTTCCAAATTCCTTAATTGATCAATACGAATCGTCCTTGAAAAGTAGTTTTCCTTGGTTTTCCCATTCGTGAGATCATTTAGTTTCCCGTACTTTGAATATAGCTAAATTGAAGTCGCTTCTTTCTCAAGTACACGAATTATACTTCATTCGTCGTTTGTGAAAGAAAGCCGCAACAAAGAAGCTCTCCGAATTTATGCCCCTATCAGGGCAACGCTTTTAAAATATTTACGTGTGATTCCACAAATCTTAAAATTTGATTGTGTTTCCCTGATACATTAGCAGGCGAGTAGATAAGTTGCTTGGCCTGATAAGCTGATGTCTAACCAGCTCCTGACTTAAAAATCCTTTCAACGGATTTCCCGGCGGTCTTTTGCGGTTTATTACTTCACGGCCGTTTTATAGGAGTTGCGAAGCCAGATCAGGCTTGTGGGTCGCATGTTGAGAACCACCGAAGCCGGTAAGTGGCCCTTGCAATATTTTTCATTGTGGTGCTCCTATCCTGTCCACTGGTCCACTCTGTTTAACGCACAGCGCGGACGAAGTGGGCGTCGGTCCTGTTTAAATCTCGTTATTTTGTTCGACAAATATGGCCAACACCATGACCTCACCGCTCCGGGCAAATATTTTGTTCGCGACTCCCCTTGCCCAGGGTTTAAACTCGAATGCAATGGTCACATTTTCGGTTTGATGTTAGGGGGAATGCGTCTCGCAATCCAACTTTTCCTTTTGGTACACGACCGAGTGCGAAGGACAGGCAGATAGGCCCGTGGTATCGCGTCGACCTCTTAAGGCCGACCGCCTTAGCCTTGACAGTGCTCAGGCGCCCCTATCTCCCGCGCCAATCGAGGAGAGAGGGGTTGGGTACTTATCGTCCGCCCCGTCTCTTGTGGAGGGTGGCGATCCCTTCGTTTCACTACTCATTCTCTTTCTGGTTGCTTCTCTTGGTAGCCTTCGGGTGTATATCTCTCTTACCGCTCCTCTTCTTATAGCTTCACCACTCACTCTTTACCACGTTTCATACGGCGCGTCACCCAAAACACCTCGTGTTCACCCCGAGTACTGAGGGAGTAGGATTAAGAATTCTTTACCCTTTCAAGGCCAACTTAATTCACAATTTCAGTGCGAAAATAATGAGGCCCTCTCAATCCCACGACCCAACGACTACATTCTGTACGCTTTCCATTAAATCGAAAGGCGTAAGTTCACCATTTCTCTGAAGCCATTAGCGTCTCTAGTTAAAATTTTGAGATGTTAACGTAAAGAAATTCCTGAAATGTTCATTCGTTACTGCCAATATATTTGCTGAATTATCTAGCATTGCTTTGCGAATAGAGGCATCTTAATTTGCAGTGGGGTAAACTGGAAAATGAACCCGTGAAGACGTTTTGGTAACTATCAGTTTAAAATAAGCGTTAATAATTTAATTTTTTGCAATCATTCAAGTCATTTGTCAGCATCGATCAGGCATGTATGTCTTTCCCGACAAAGTTATATTGTCAAAAATTATGTATTCATACATTATGAAATGACATTTATATATTGAGGTCACAAGGAGGTAGGATAGATGATTACATGTATATAAATTGGGCCGACCGAAGCCAGTCAACTTTGGTTTATTTTTACCCCGCTAATTTTTTTCTGCACAAAAGCGGAATGTGCTGGGCACATTTTTTGCGGGCCTCCATTTATTAGCGTTGGTAAAATAGTCGAGGTGATGAGTTCGTGGTTTGTTTGCACATTGTCAGTCATTGCCGACGAACTGTCCAGACTGCGTCGGCATAATTACAGAACGTAATGCAAATACTGCGAATGTTATCAGCATATAATATGTACATTTCGACAGATTATTCATTCGCGTCCTAGCTATTTTTCCCGCGTGCATTCTATCAAGTCAGTTTGACCCTGCCACCCGCGAACGTTTGGTATTCGGGCCTCGGATCACCTCGCTGAATTTCGCGGTAGGAGTTTTTGAAGTTTGAATTTTGGTCGCGCGGTTCGGGCGGCGCCAGGTGCAAGGGTTTGGCTTCAAACCCACCACAGCTCGCAGTTTCGGTCGCCCCATAAGAGTTTGCGGAGTGCGAATTTGTTTACCTTCCCTAGTCATCTGGTCATCAAGAGGGGGGAGAGGAGTTTAGGACCATTCCTTCTTTCTGTTTTATTAATAGCACCCTCGAGACCATACGCTTGAAGGACTTGTTACAGAGGCGTTTATTTTTTTTGCCAGTGTGTTGGAGGTTTAAAAAGTAATCGTTTCCAAGTGATTATGTGGACATGTATGAGATTTTCCTTGTAGGTACTCTTTGACTATTGAACTGTCTTAACGTACTCTGGGTGTTCGGTCGTCGTTAATGCGACCATAGCGGAAGTAAATTTGTGAAAGCGTTTTAATACGTTCCGATTGGCCTTTCGACATGATCAAGTGCAATAGGGAGTTTATTTTCGTTCCCGTAGTTAGGGCTACGTTTTATCGATTGCTCATTTTAAGTTTAGTTTCATTCATGTCAAGGCCAAAGTCTCTCCTGAAACTTACTTGTGGAAAATTTGCTCGCGTACCAAGTTTTTTTTGACTAGGGAAAGTTTTTCTTGCGACTCGATAGGTTTTGAAAAAAGGCGCACATAATTCGAAATGTTCCGAGGACGGTTGAGTACTGCTGCATCCCTCCGGGGAAATGGGATTTTTCGGTACGGAAGTATCGGAAAAGACTTTTTTAAGTCCGGTGAGTGAAGTGACGAGTTTTGTTCTCCCTAGGTTTTCTTTAACATTCGCCTCGGTTTTTTTTAATGTAAGAGGTTGTGGTACCTTAAGATCTTTAACCTCGATTGGTTTTCACTTTTCAATATTGTATTTTGTTGAAAAAGTTTTGGAAGTCAGCCTTGCCTATTATGAAGTCAAGATATTTATTCTCGTAAAATACGTAGACTCGCTTGTCAGAGGTCTTTTAAATGTATCCTCAAGAAATTTCACTCTTGGGAAAACGAATGAGACTGCCTATGTAGCCACGACGATTCAATTACTTTTTGATGTTGACGTAAAGCCATCCATTCTAGTTCCATGTCTCCCAATTCGGCCCTTGGACGAGGCAATATTTGACGTTTGCTTTATTTTATTTAGAAGTTGCTACCTTAATATTTTGTGGTGTTTTACTGATTATTAACGAGTTCGGATAGTTACTGGGTATAGAAGTTTTCTTGTACGGGTGGTGACTTAACACCCCCTGCCAACCGCACTTGCGGCGGCTTGCGGGTTATTATGTAGCTGTAGATGAAGTTTTCCACGTGTCTTAATTTCGACGTTGTAGGGCTCTCATATGTTCCAAGATAGATAAATATCAATTCGTATGGGCACGAGAAAATCCGGGGAATCTTCTAGCAGGGTTTGTGCTTAACCCAGGAAGGCTAGTTGCGGAGGTCAGTCTCCATTTACGGATCGTTAGCATGGAAACCAAAATTTGTCGAGTTCGAATTCAGTCTCATAAATGGGATCTCCTTTTTCCTATGATGATTTTAATTTTGTAACACTGCCAATTGTCATGAAGCGGAAGTCTTCTGTATATATATATTTTAAATAGTCATGGAAAGATTGGACTTCCCAGAGCCCTCGCATTTTCCATGTTTCAAACCAGCCGGGGCATGCCCTGAAAACTAGGGCCATGTCCTTTTACACAGGGGCTTGTCGTAAACTCATGGGAAAGAGTACTTGAAATTGGAAACTGGCCAGGATGGAAAAGTACAGGAACATGCTCCGAGCTAACGTCGTGTTGTTTTGGATGCCGAGTCTGTTCCTATTCTGGCATGTTGATTGATATATTTGAAGTAGTTGGGAATACAGATGTTGAGTCATTTCATAGACTGCATTTTGCAAGTGCTCTCGATCAGTTCTTCCGCCGACAATCAGGCGCCAAGCTTTTTATTTCAGTTGCCGTTGCAGGAGCTAAAGGCAGTGTACTATCTAATGTGATAAATATAAGCCCCTATAATCATTTGGTTATTGCATTATTTAAACAATTTCTTGTATTTAATAGCAGTTTCACATTTATTCCCACGTTTGGTATGTTTAGCGCGTGTTGCTGATTTTTGGATTTTCTCCCCGTCTCCAAACCTCTTAACCAGAAAATTAAAGTGCCTGTTTTATGCGATGTTAAAACCATTTTTTTTGGAGTAAAAGATTATTATTAATTGTAATTATTGACGGGTGAGCATTTCATGTGATTAGGGGATGTTTGGTCTGAATGCCTTCGCAGGTATTTGTTCTATTTCCGACATGTGCCTCGGTAATAATTCAACAAGATCGATTCGCCTTGGAGGAAGGCCCATGGGGGGCACCTCGTGTTGGTGGCTTCTCGCGATTTATTTCGGTGAAATCGATTCTCGGGGTGATGCAGTTGTCCGGATATTGCCCCATCGCCCGTTGGACGTTAACGTGCGTTCCTTCCTACGTCACAGCCTCCCCAAGCGTGCTTTTAGGCCAGAACATCCCGTTTCTTTCCTCCTTGTGTTGTGCTCTTTAAAGGTTATTTACGGGACGATCGTCGCCGGAGAATGGGTGTCGACGATATTTCCATGCCTGCTGCAAGTCCCAAATGATAATCGTTCCTGTTGGTGCAAATGCTAAAGTCAATAATTTATAGCAAAATGCAAATCCCTGCCACGTCTGCCCGTGTAAGGTTTTTTTGCGCGAAATCATCGACAAGAATATTTTGCAGCCAAGTTGTATGCGCAATTATTTTATCCAAACTTCGGTGGTTTTCCATTTTTTAATACTCACCATCTGTGCCTCTGCTGTCGCGCTAAAATATGGTCATTTTAATTCGGGAGGGTTTAAAGTAGTATTCATTTGACTCGATTTAGCCATGGCGCACTTGAAATTCTGTTAGTTATTTCCATGTGATTGCTGAATTAATTTTCGTTCGTCTCTCTCCACGAAATCATGTAACAGTGTTTTGGATGTCCTGTGGTTTCTAAAGCCAGTATCATTGGATGAAACTAAATTTTATCACAATTTGCCGGAAATTTCGATTCGAAGTTCTTCATAGTCAACTGAAGTATAGAAAATCCTCGTCAAACTCTAGAATGAGTGAAAAAAAGATGTCTGTAGTTTTTTAACCGAAAGCATGCTTGACTATGAGGGCGCTGAACAATCTGTGTGGACGAAATTATGAGTATATCGTAAAGATATCTTTACATGGAAACCAACTTCAAATGAAAACATTTACTGGACACGGAAACTAATAGTAGGTTGTTAAAGATACGCATTTTTATTTTGGATGAGAAGAAATGCATAACGATAGATTATGGTCAATATATATTTTTGCTGTGCTCGAGAATATTGGATGGACGGAATGAATGCACATCACGGCAGACTCTCTAGCATCGAACCTCGCTATCCTCTTCCCTCATTTAGAGGTAAAGAAATGCTCGGTACTGTCCTCCGTGCCCATATTACGCAGCATCAAGCTTGTCTCAGAACGGCAAGGTCTTAGTCTGGGAGTGGCTGCTTCAAAATCCGGGGAAACAGGACTTATCACTTCGTCTTTATACGCTTTGGAACTTGCCCTCCAAAAAACCAGTACAGCCCGCGTCAGACCGGTGTCTTTGAAACTAATTCACCCCCTCCCCGCCTCTCCCCTCTCGGCTGACGCTTTCAGTGTAATCTTGGGGGTAATCATATAATACGTTGATGTAGGAAAGTGTAGATATTTTATATCGAGTTAAAAATGTCGTATTCTCTTCTACGGACGGGAGAGAAAGGAGGAAAAAGAGACGATGGAAATGTGGTGCTACAGAGGAATGCTGAAAATGGGTAGACAGAATAACAATCGAAGGAGTGGTTCGAAGAGTGGGTTAACAGAGAGACGGAGAACTCTAGAAAAAGTGGGAAACTAATTGGGCACATCCTGAGGCACGATAATTGCTTGCTGAAGGTCAAGATTGAAGAAGCAGAGGAATTATAGAAGCAAGTAATGGAAAATGTCGGTATGAAGAGCTGGGAGTGATTGAGGAGATTTGCGGGGGAACAGGATGTAGATTGGAGAGCGGCTACAAACCAATCCTTGGGGTAATGTACTCATGATTATGACCCTGTCATTTATTTCTGGACCTACAGTGGCTAGTTATGCCCGTGCTATCGTAGATTAGAAACCTTAACCTTTTACTTGAAAGATACGATGGAAAAAGTTTTGGCTTTCGGTTTCTGGGATTTCAAGTGTAATTATCAGTGGTAAAACATTCAGATATTATGATGGCTTTTGTAGATCTAAGATACCCTCTGTTCATCCACGAGATAGCTTGGAATTCGAAAAGCAGGTTTGGAACTAGATTTCGGTCGTTGGATGAGATTTGAAAATTTCTCTCTAGATTTATTTAACGATGCACGCATAGTAGTTATCCGAGTGGGTTTCAATCTCTGCTCTCTAACCAAGCTTGATGATTCTTATGGTTGAATCCTGTCCCCGCACAGGTTGTTTTTCATAAACCGTTAAACGAGTTTAAATAACCTAAGCTGCTGAATATATTCCGCGGTGGATGCCACTTCTTTGCATCGTATTAATACTAATCGAATTGATCCACGTTCTGTGGCGGTTGAAAAACCATCCGATGGTGGCTGGGCCGCAAACCTCGCTCTAGAGAAATCTGGCCGTAGTCGTGGCTGGGAGCGGGGCTTCTCGGTTCGAGGATAGCTGGGGAAACATCACTGGTGGGCGGTTCAACGCACCGCCAAGATTGCGCTCGTGAAAGTCGCGGTTGGGCGAGTTAGAGGGAGTTTCTTTACCTGTGGCCTTTCCGAGGCATCTGTTCATGACGGGAGCGGCGCCTTGCTCTCTCCAGGCCTCTGCGCGGGAAGGAAGCTTGGCGGGTCCGCGGGTAGGGGCGCGGCGGTCTCGGCCTCCCGCTGAGGTGACGTCACTTCCCGCCAGTGGGGGTGGTGCCGCTTTGGAGGAAGTGCGCGCGTTCTTCTTCTTCTTCATCGAGGCGATGCCCTCCCCCCCCCCTGCTTCCCTTATCCTCGTGAATGACCGGGCCAAAAAATATGCATCATCTTCGTTCCACTGTTAGCTGTTTGCTCTTGAAGTGATTGGGGCTAATTAATTCTGGCCTCCGAAACTATATCAGCCAGCATGCGGTATCGTTCACGAAGTGAAACCTTGAGGCATTGAATCAGAGATGGCTAACCGGAGTTGAGATCTGCCCGTGGGCGAGTTTCCCATCTTAGGACGCCCTTCACGTTCAAGAGACGCAGAGTCCTTGTGCCGCGAGAACACAAATGCGATTATGAGCTCACATCAGGAAAAAATTCTGCGCATATCGCTTGAGTGTTATGGTCGATAGACATGAGGTAGCAATGAGAACTACGAGATTGGACCCAGAGCCCGATTGTTCACATCATTTTTCCATGTATTCGTAGGGGATTAAATTTTTTATTTAATTATATAAATTTTATGGTTAATTATAAATGTGCGCTAGCTTTGCGGGTGAATATTTCACGTAAAGTCGTGTTTGGCGTAAAAAAAACCGTGAACACATAATGAAGGTCTCACGGAAACAAAAGCGAGCATTTGAATATTAGAAAAACAACTTCATAGCTCGCAGTTTCCCAAGTCTGCGAAATACTCTTCTCACTGTCGTTACACCTACTCTGTCCATATTCATTATTTTGAAGAACCCGGGTTTTTAGGCTTGAATTCTCGTCATACGAGAAGAGAGCATTGAAGAGGTGTATCCTAGGAATTTTTCTATTTTTTGTGGTGAAATTATCCGTGATAGGTTGCCCATGTTGGAATTATCATCGCTTGCAAGAGCACCTAAACCAGGGGTGTTGAATCGTCCCATAAGGCAGTTTTATGGAGGGCTTTGGGAATTCTCTCGTATTCGATTTCTTTGACGGAGAGTCGAGGAAAAAATTCACCGGAATCTTTGGGGCGGGACGGAGCCAGGAAGAGGCGATAAACTTTCCCGCCCTCGGCCCCCCGTCGTCATTCTTCATCGAATAAATCGAGGGTCGCTGGTGCGTCCCTTGGTACCCCCCTAGTCCTCCTAGATCTGCGAGGAGTGCAGCGAGGGAGGGTGTGGGAGGTCGTCTTCGAATTTTTGATTCGCGGTATGGTCTATTGATTCGCCGGGGAGCGGCGCGGCAGTCGCGACCGTTGCGGAACAGCCAGTTAGTTCCCTGCGCACACCGCGGGGGGGTCGGATACATCATAGCGTGGGTGATGGAAGGCAGCGGGGGAGAGGGTCGGGTTTGGTTGACGTATTAAAGAGCAGTGAGCGAGGGGAAGAATTCAGCAGGAGCGATTTAAACCCAGATTTAAAAGCCCTACCATCCTACCCCCTCCAGCCGTCCCTTATGTTTCTTCACCCGCCCCTCAGGCGCGCGAGGGCGGTTGCATAAGGTGTAGGATTGGAATGGTGGATAATGCCCCAGCTCCCCAACCTGTAGGCCCAGCTTCGATTTTTTTGGAAGTTTACTCGTGGTCGTGTAAGTTCTGTGCTCACGACATATCACACACGAACAAACCCCAAGTCCCTTGACTGTCTAATGGGGCGTTGAACCTACGGCGTATTTTGCGTCTGTGGCAACTGCGTGGACCCATTCAATCGAGAATGTTTTGATGCTGACTGTTGTACCCTGCGCTACCAATATACTACTTAAAGACACTTGTGTTTTTCCACTTCATTTTGTTTGAATAATTAATTTCGGCATAGTTTGTAAGTCTCAAGTTTTTTACTTATCACATTAACATTATAAGTATAAAACTGGCAGCGTATTTCTTGTCATCATGAAAATTCCACCGCATTGGACCTAATTCTCTTCACGTTTTGTCTATGCATCGTACTACCTTCATCTAAAACTTGTGTAGGTGTGTATATTTATATGTTTTCACTATTTACAAAAATATCACCCGCCTCCGGGACCCAAAGTAATGATCAGTCCGAAAATTCATACGTAGCCTTTCGATATAATTTGACAGTGTGTTAAAACCTGTATTGTTTGCCTTCCGCGTGTACTTATTGTTTTAGTTTTTCGGAGTGTATTTTTTTTCTTTTATTTCACACCGCATAGGGAGTTTAACAGTGGTATAGACGGGTGGGTCTAGCCCTTGGCTACTAAACTTAGTGTCTGTCATATCCAGGTGGTGCTGCTGGTTATAACCATCTAAAATCCAAGTTATGGAAATTTCTACGAGTCTGCAGGTGGTAGAATGGAAGAAACTGACTTTCGTGTTCTGAATGTGTGAATATCACACGCCGTATGGCTTATTACCAGGTGAGCCAGTTCTGTCCTCGTTGTCAAGCCGAAGTTTGGGTTAAAGACAGGTTTTCTCGGAACTCGACCCTTGTATTAGCAATATTGACTGTTAGTGGCAGGTGTTATGCAGAGCGGTATACTTTTGTCGATACAGTGTTTCATTTTCCAATTTAAACGGTGGAATAAGGAAGAGTAATCGCCAAACATACTTGAAACATTGCTGCTTTAGATTTCATCTCGAAAATAATATTCGCTGATTTCAGTAAAATCATGTGGCGGAATATCTCGGCCATCTAGTTTCGGAAACGAAGAGTGAAATGTGAATATTTCCCTTCGAATCAACCTTATCTACATCAGGTCCTTCTTCATCTCTGTGTACTTCTTTCCTCCCTTCATCCCGTCCAACATCCCTATCCTGTTCCTGCCCTTTCCTCGCTTGCCCAATATTCTCCCCTCTATTACCTTCTTCAACATTCCACTACCGCTCAATACGCCTTTCATCCATTTTTCCTGCCTCCATAGGATTTCTCTCAACAAACCCCTCTCCTCACCCACCATCTCCAGTACTTCCTCATTTGTTTTCCTTTCGGTCCATTTCACCTTATCCATTCTTCTCCACACCCACATTTCAAAAGCCTCCAATCTACGTCTATCCTCCTGCTTCAGTGACCACGTTTCCGCGCCGTACATAGCTACGCTCCATATCAGAGTATTTACGAGTCTTTTCTTAACCTCCCTACTCGATGTCCCCGTCATCATATGCATTTGTGAAATTATACAATACTCGTTGGGCATTCAATAAACGCACCATCAGCATGTGTCACTGTTGAATTTGGAATGTCCCCAATTGTGTAGATTCAGTTAACCAGTTTTTCATAGTTACAATCAAAACTCGGCTAATTATGTTTTCAATCCGGTTTATTTTCTCGTCCATAAGGTAAGAGGTATTTACACGTCGTGACATCTGAATGCATGCTGTCGTCGGTAGAAATGAATTTTGTATCAGCACGGGTCTGAGACATTTCTCTCCGACGTGGATATCCGTGTGTTTACCAAGGTTTCGAGAACTTTGTTTCACTCGTGAATCCGCAGCTTGTTAGCAAAACGCAAGCAGGGCGACGCCCACTTGGGGGCCGGGAGATGGGAGGCGTGAAAACCTTCTTGAAGTGAGAGGGTGGGAGGAGGGCCATTGAAGTTTGTCTGTCGCTATAATCCTCCCTCCCCCGACGGTGGCATCCCTCCCCGCACTTTTCCCTACCTTCCCCCTACACCAGCCTGACGTAGGTGGGGGAGGAATGTGGAGGAAGGGCGGAGGGAACGTGGACTCAAAATAACCGACAAATGCTCCCCTCTCAAAATATCCACCCCTCTCCCAAGGTGCGTTTGTCGCGAGGTCTCCAAGCTGTACGTATAAAAGGAAGTATCAGGGCGGAAAGGGGGTGGGTCGGAGGGGGAGAGTGGGGGATGGGAGGAGAGGGAGCGACGTCGTGGAAGGGAGGGGCCGCACAGGGGATGCGTTTTGACCGGACGGCTGTGGAGGCATCTGGCGGCCTTTGGAAACACCTCCTCCAGTCCCGCGGGGTGTGGCGATTTATGGCGGACTTGACCGCTGCAGCAGCCGACTCGGGCCGGTAAAGGGTTTAGCGATGCGACATGAATTCTGCGAAAAGTGTCGATGTCCCCGGCGTAGCCTTTATAGGACCACTCGGGATGACATTTTTACGGCATGTCGATTCGCGATCTCTCGATGCAGACGAATTTGATTTCAAGATTGACTCACGTTTTTTTTAATAGGTTAAACTCGACCTCCTTCACTTGGTTTTCATTTATTTTGTATCAAGTGTAGAGCTTGGAGATGGAATATTGGACAAAAAAAGAAAGGAATAAATGGGAGTGCCCGAGCATATACCCCTTTGCCTACGCCCCAGGCCAACTTCCGTAGTCGGTTTTTCGTCGATATGTTTAGCAAATGATAATTTGATCATCATCAATGTTCCTTGCCATTTCATGATACCGTATATATTTTCTGGGCCAGAAAAGCCTCCAAGCTCACATTCTTGCGTAAAGAATTGACGACGAGTAAAGAAATCACAGTTGGAAACAAAATGTAATCTTCAAAGCTAGGACCAGTGATTGTGAGTCTCATAGCCTTCATTCAATGGACGGAGCATTCATTATGTATCACATTTGATGGATAACCATAATTTCAAAAGCGGGATGCGTAAGTGCTTCTTTATCAGAGGCTTTAACGCTAATAACTCCCATCGTGGTTACATAACAGCCGTATGGTCTAAGCAATGAGCCCAGTGATTAAGCCAGAGACGAATGCCATCATTAAGGAATTCAGAAGATATGTATTAGAGGATATGAGCGAAATCTTATTTCGTGCATACTTGCGAAAATTTGGGTGTTTGAATGTCAACCAGGGCATGGAAGGGTGGAATTGACTGAAGAGCAATATTCAACAACCGTATCTTGCTTGCTTATCCCATTTTATTTCATCTCCTAGACACTAATGATATTCACGCAGTCTACACAGTAAGTATTCAAATTTTTAGTGGTTAATTCGTTTCTTATTGATTAAATGAGTTAATATTTATACTATCACTGGCAAGAGGAAGGGGAGAGGTGTGTAGCGTTTATTCAGTTGCATTTTCATTTTTTTTCCTTATATGCTCCCGATTTTTTTGCAAATGTATGTAAGAGTATGCGCGAATTTATTAATATTTTTGTAGCCAATAGGCCGAACGAAGTTACGTAATATCAGTATTTGGTAGTAGTTTTTGTGAGAGGCGACCGACAACTCAGGTCATTTGCGCCGTAGGGATGGACAGAAAAGGATGAAGGGTGGAGAGAAACCCGGCGTCAGCATTAGCCTTCTATTAACGAGAGGCGCCAAGAGGTCTGCAGCTTAACGTCCCATCCGACGGACGGCGTACTCACTCAAAGTTGGTATTTGGGCCGAATTTACAATGCGACTTCGTGAGTGCCATAATTTCCAAAAATTTTTAGAAAGTCACCAGTGAGCTAAGAGTTGTAGACAGTTGATAAGTATCTTCATGTTGGCATTCAGTGACTGCCAGGCACATGCGTTTCTATGGTTTAAACTTCGCTTGAGAGGGCATGGTGCCTTCCGGAGGCGTCCATTGTCGATAGATCGCTTTCTTTACCTTTCCCCGAATCTCGGCGAGACGGTGACTGGCCGTAGATTTCTGAAAACGATTAGACATCGCTAGTGCGTTGTATCGAAATGCTCACGCGAGACTCGATATCGAAAGACCGTCCCACGTCGTAATCGATGCATAGCGATGACTCAGTGTGCCCAGTTTACTGGTTTAGGAGATTGATCATTTGATAATTATAATTTGCGGCGGTTTTAGCCGCTGGGGTGGCTCAAAGCGCATTATCACAGTTTTTTTATTATCCCTTGGCCTCCCTGCATCGTGGAATTCCTGTGGTGAGAGCTGCTCATTTTCCCGTTGCGTGGAAGTCAAAAACTGCCTTGGTGCGTGGGAGGGGGAGGAAGGGCGGCGACCGGAATCCACCTTCTGAAGGATGCAAGGGCGCTGGCTGGAGGATTGGGATGGAAACAATTTCCTCCCTGAAGTTAGCAATTTCAAAACTTCATCCCGCGTCGTCCCGGGTCAGTTTTCTGCGTATTCCCCGAAGCCTGATGCTTGGAAACTCGATTTGGAGAGCTCTCGGACGAAAATGCTTGGGTTCAATTCGCACCAATGCGAAATATGAGTTTTTAAAGGGCGTAATTGAATTAAAACTTCGAATTAATCTACGCCGGACCGTCTCCTGGTTTTGCTCCTGCCCATCTTAATTCTCAAACGAGGCAAGCCGTAGTAGCCCTCTCGTTTCTGTGAAGGTAAATGACTTTTCGAATTAAAGCAATTTGTTGAAATTTTGATGTGTTTTTCTTTTCTCTCCGCTTTTGCAAAGATAAATGAATGGAAGGTTTTCGCTATCCAAAATAGGACATACACCGAACATGTGCGAATCGGTACTCTGAACCAATATTTCCGGTTGTTTCCTTATTAGTTTTTACCTGTCCATTTTTTGTTGCTTCCATTGAGTTTGTTCCAGCGTAGTTGAGTTTTTTATTTACTCCCAGTTCATTGACATGAATTTTATTCTTTCGCGTTTTGATTTATGAACTTACTCTACTTTAATCACTCTCAGATTTCATGGCATTCCTTGGAACATGCTTTTTCGGAAAACTTAAGTTTAAGAGTCAAAGTATTATTTTACCGACTATTTTAAGTCCATCGAATGAAGAACAAATGTATTTTTCCACTGTTCTTTATTTTGGTATTACTAGTTTCAACATTTAGGTGTCCTCATCAGGTACCGAGGGGTACTAAACTAAACTAGGAGTACCAAAAGCAAGAACAGTGGAAAATACATTGTGTTCTCCATTCCATTCCATGAACTTTTACAAAGTTGAGCCAAAAACCATTCACAATTTAAGGTTTCCTGAAATTTTCCTTTTTGCCGATGTTTATCTTGAATTTAATAATAAGTTCGGAAAATATTTTTAAAATATTCAGCCCTCGGTCCAGATAAATAAGGCCTATATGCTTTTTTCATTTTGAAATTTGAGGAAAATTGACACTACTTTGCCCCTTTGTATTATTTCACAAGGAATGCCGCCGAATTTTCCTCTAAAAGCAATGCAGAAGCCATTGAAATAAGTTATCATTGCGGTACATGCAAGGTCCGCCAATCGGTCGTAAAACATGCACCGCTGGGTTTAAACCAAAAATTATGCGGGGTTAAGTGTTCAGGTATGAAGTGACATATTATAGGGATTTGAAATTTGTGACCAGACGAGGCGCGAGGGGGATTGAATGACGGTAATAAAAGAATTTTCCATAATTTATAGGAGCGTCCCCACGTCGTACCTCCAGGCGGAGACATCGGAACGGAATCAGTATTACCCGTGGGCGAACATTTTCTTTTGCCCGTAATCCGCGCGTATTTCGAGCGGGAAGGCCTAAGGCCAATCCGATGGCTTCCGTATTCTACCTTGGTGTGGGGTGGGGTTTATCTGACGATCGGGGGCTGCTGCCACCAACCCTTTGCATTGTGGAGATTCTCTTGTTACTCCGGGATCTGGGCGGTTGGCGACCCTTGTCGGGGCCCGGTGGCCCGAGATCGGTTCCCCGGTGCTTGCGGTTGCGGTGGCCGGGTTCTGCGGTCGGCCGAAGGTGGGCGCGGCCGCCTCTGTGCTCGTGGGGTTGGGGGGGGGGGTCTGTGGAGGAGGGAATAGAGGGGGGGACGAGGACAACGGGCGCGTGGTTGGCAGGCATGAGACGACCGGCGGGCGGCACTGAAGCCGGTGCTGGTGTGCGGAAATCGGATATTTTAAATGGTCATGTCCGAAATTTCAAAGTTATCCTTTTGGGATCCTGAGATCCTTGTCAAGAACAGTTTTCGTAGTAAGCCCCTTTAAAAAAAAACGAGTGAAATGTAATAATTCGCGGCGTTGAAGTAACCGAAGTAAATGAAATAATAAAAATTTAAGTGTGGGTTAAGGTCACATGTCATTATTTTTTTAACTTGGGACTCAAGACTATTTGTACATTTTTCTAAATTAGCCGTGTCTTGAGATAACTGACAAAGCAATGCAGTTGGTCGCTCGTGGAGTTCCTTTTCGCTTCCACTCTGATCACACAGCCTTAAGTTTATTCGTGCCACGATGAATACGATTAGACAACCGTGCAGCACGAGAAGTATTTCGTAGTGGAAATTTTAATTTTACGCTGGTTCCAATAATCAAAACCCATACTATTGCTATCCGTATTTTGAACAATCTGTGTAAATTGTAGCATGAGAATCAAAGCTGACATTGGAACATTAAAAGATAACGAAAGTGTGCCTCCAAGTTCACGTTTTATTTATTTGTCGTTATTTTTTTGTAAATTATATTATATTCCCGGTTCCATGGTTTCTAATCCAGTGTTATGGGACATAAGGGCGTACTGGGCATGAAATGATCTCCATTGGGCACTGTTTAGACCTTTCATGCCACAGAATGTGCGACTTTGGACGAATGGAGTAAGCATCAGCTTAAAACATCTGTATATTCCCATGCTATGGGTTGTTTGTACCTATTTTTTGTGACAACTGTGATAGGGGCACTTGCTGTCTCGAGTTTTAAATAGTACACCGACGTGCTCTGCTGCCATTTCCCGGCAGTTATCATTTCATGGCTGTTCGGGCGACTTCTCTCGGCCAAAAAATCCCCACCTGCGTATCCTGATGGATTCTCAAGTTTTTAACGTTCAGCTGTTAAATAATCGCGCGGCCGTCTTGTTCCTTCCCTAGCCTTCAGTTAGCCTTCAATATTCCCTCCCTTCCGGATTATTTCCCGCTCCTCTTGTTGTCCACCGCGACGTGGCGCCAGGTGCGTGCGTCACCGGGATGTGTTGGCAGCACCTGCACGGGCAGGTGCTACGGTGTTTCCGAAGAGGAGGAAGTTCGATAAGACAGCGGCAGTCGTAATAACAGGGGAGATATCTTCCTTAAGAATTGTCCCTTCCGTTTCTTAACTTTAAAAAAAAACTCGTGGGTGTTCCCGCAATATTCCCAACGTGACCTTTTGATTTCCCGCTTAGGCTAATTTGGTGTAGATTTTTCGGACTGCATAGCGTTCCAAGTTGGCTGAGACCGATGCGAGGCCAACAACCTATTTGTTGTCCAAAGTGGAAAATTGCCAATCGTAGCTCGCCAAGTAGTGTGTGTAAGGAATAGAGTGATCTTTTGGTACTATTTTCTGTTCTCTTCGTGTCCAGTGAGTTACGTATTGGAGGCGATTACTCATTACGAACTTTGCGGATGAACACTCTTACGTTAACGAGTGCGATGTCGATGGTACATAATAATTAACTTCCTTGGCAATAGAAAATAGATCAAGTCCAAAAATTTTTAACGTGTTGTGGTGAAATTCTTGTGCAAAAGCTCTTGTCTGGAATGCAATCATAAAGGATATAGACGTGCACAAATAGTATAAAAGATGAAAATCATCAAACGAACTTTGGAATGGGTAATAACTTTGGCCAGTCTAGCTCCCGTCAAAAATTACGCTAGATGTATATTCATCTTTTGCCTTGAGTAATGTAACGCCAATGACATTGTGAAGTGCGGTGTTTTGGTTTATGGGTCTTGATATTAGCTGCAGATGCCATTTTCGCCTCTTTTTTATAAACACCTAAGAATTCCCTTCTTCAACGGACGTAAAAGTTTCGTTTAGCAAACCAGGCAACCATTTTCTTTAGTTTTTACGGCCGGAATGAGTGTAATGAAATAGGGTCTTGCGAATAGTAATCGGCGTACAGATAAATTAATTAAACAGCTGAAGATTTTAATAATTTCAACGGAGTTAATTGGTATGGTTGCTTCAGGGCTCTGTTGTAGTGCCGACAAATGTAAACCGCAAGCTACGTAATTGGCTCGAGTCATACTGAAAGAGCAGGAATGGATCTGTAGAAGATGTTGAATTGTTCATGCCGAAGTTGGTCTTAGTTTGGGAGAGACGTAGATGCAATGTGCATGTAATACGCTTGTTCAATCCGATTTGGAAGAGTCATTCGATATAGAAGTGGAATGTTTCCACAGATATTCGATTTCATGGAATTTTGAACTCATCCCAAGGTTTTTACCTTCCCAAGCAGCTCCTTAATAAAGAAGTGCTCTTGTATCTCCAGTGTATGGGGGGAGAGTTGTGGTCCTCGTCGTTTAGTATTCACGGCGGGCCGAAGGATCCTTTCGGCAAACTTATCGGCTAGTTGACTTTGAATATGCAATTGCCCACACTTCATTTTCCATATCCTCATTACGCAACAAGTCATGAAAACAATAGAAAATTGTCACTTTTAACCTACCCGAAAGTAGAGATACAACTCTGTGACGAGTTGAATACATAAAAAATGGTCGCCAAACTATTGTCGCTTTTCCTTCTTTTCGACGTAGTAATAAATAAAAGTTTCCGAGTATACACCTCCGTGGTTCGTCCGGAAAATAATTGTACTGATTTTTTCCCGCCGCTCCAGGCGCGCCCAGCACCGCTCTGACGGGCTGCGATTGGAGGGGAGTATGTTGGCAAGCGACGCTAAAAAAGGCAGTCGGCTCTGAGCTGTGGTGTAGTGAGGAGCTCTGTTAACGCGAACCTCCACGCTCGACCCACGTCACGGAACGCGATGCCGAAGTTTTTGGAGCAGCGTTATTCCATAAAATTTGCGGTAAAGCTTGGGAAATCGTCTACCGAAACTGTCAGTATGATTAACCAGGCTTACGGGGAGTCAGCCATGTCCAGAAACATGATCTTTCGGTGGCACAAGATGTTCGTGGAGGGCAGAGAAGAGGTCGACGACGAACCACGGCCTGGACGCCCATCAACGACACTCACCGACGAAAATGTGCGAAAAGTTCGCGATGTACTGAACTCTGATCGTCGTCTTAGTGTTCGGACGATAGCAGAGCAGTGTAATGTGCCAAAAACAATAGTGTACGAGATTATTAGGGACCAATTACAGATGCGAAAAATTTGTGCAAAGTTGGTGCCGAAAGTGCTCAGTGATGATCAAAGACTCAATCGTTTGGAAATCGCGACACAACTTGCGGATCACTGCAAAAAATGATCCACACACCACCGGACTTCTTTCTGTTCCCAAAGATAAAGAGGAGTTTGAAAGGAACGCGATACGGGACTTTGGACGCCGTCAAAGAGGCCGTGACGACGTGTCTTCGAGAGGCTCCCGAGCATGCCTTCGCGGGAGCGTTCCAGGAACGGGAACGCCGCTGGAACAAGTGTATCGACTCACAAGGGTCCTATTTTGAGGAATATTAGGTTAAGATATGCAAAAGTGTAATAAATTTTTTTCCTGAGCTCAGTACACTTATTTTCCGGACGAACCCTGTATAACTGCGGTGTACCGAACTTAACAGCAACATTAAATTTCAGATGATGTCACTGTGGTTTTTGCTGTTTAAATTGAGTTTAGGTCAAATGCTTTTGACTTCACTTCTATCTATACTAACTATAAATATGTTTGTTCATTATTGAGGTGTATTTATCATATATTTCATTTCGTCTAAGAAGTGGTAAAATTATAGGGAATCCTCAGGACTGGTACTAATTCATCCTCCGCGGTCCTTCAGAATCGTGCGTTGTAAACAGAAAAAAGAATTCCATCATAACTTAGTGTTATTTTGTGTAACGGATGGCTTTCTGTAAATTATGTGCCACCTCGGTAATCTAAAGAGAGTCCATCAATTTATTCAGGTTATGCAAAATTTGAACCAAGGGGTAATTTAACATAATTCACATGCAAATCGTTACTTAGTGGTGAATATATTAAAGTGAGTCATCTCCTAACTGCAAAAAGAAATAGGCTGAGAGACAGGGTGAGAAAAACAGTGTAAAACCTAATGCTCTTTTTTTATTTGAATTTTTATTCATTCTTTTTTTTTAAGTATTTAGTGGTCGGAATTCTTTCCTTGGATTTTGGTAGGAAAATGGGCTACCGTTTTTGTAAAGTAAGGTAAAAATCGATTCTTCGCCTTTTCGAGTTGAAATCGGGCGCATTGCAGATGCGAACCGGTTGCCACAGTAATGATCCTGCAATAAGTAGTGCGGAAATATTACCCCGTATGGAAATAGCAACCCCTCAGATTTTTATCGAAGGTATTCTTTTTATCAATTACATTGCAGTTCCTCCAGTTATTGTCTCGCTACAATCATTGACTTTTGTCTTCACGTCCAGCTTAAAAAACGAACCGCGCGATCTTAAAACTTGACTCATTCCATGGAGCACGAATCGGATGAATCAGAGCACGAGAAAGAAAACAATGTTCGGATTCCATGACTGGGATCATTCCAACGTTTGAGCGGATTGAAAAATCACCCCATCCCTCCCCTCGGATACCAACGAATTGGTTCGATAAAATTCGTTGGCCTTCGAGCTATTTCCCTAAGAGTTATTAACAAATTTTAATTATTGTTTGCCTATTTTCAAAGGAATGTCTTCGTTTCTGAAAATGATCAGGCTAATTTTATTTTCTTGTCTCTCATCCCACATTATTGTTCTGATTATTTGCGTATGCATGTATGTAAATGACGAGGGATTAAACGGCAGAAAGGCCTATCTAGTCTCAATCTCGCCCTATTAAAGACTTCTTGTTAGTTTTCCATGTTGGACAAATTTCAAATATAGGTGACACAATGGTTTTCGTGCTCTCCGCCTTATTCCGTCTGACTGGGCGACGGTTTTGCCGACGTCTCTGCTAGCATCTTCATCTCCGAATTATCCTTCAGATGTAGGTACTTGACAACGTTACGATGGTCTTCGTAAAGGTTTTTTTTTAATGGTCAAATATGTCGCGAAACCAGTGTCAGCTTAATGTATTATCCATGAATTTCTCAAAGCACGCTGTCCTTGTGATTCAGGCGAACCGACGTTCAGACAAACCTGAGCATATGACTCCTCACCGCTCGGGTCTTGACGTGTCCCCACGAAGCATCCCCCTCGCATTGCATGGGACATGCCCATGCGCCCACTCGGGTCCTTGGAATGGGTCCGGCGTTTAATGTTGGCGCCCTGTCCCCCTCCCCGAGCGCGCACACAAACACACTGGCGACCTCTCTCTATACACTTCTATCTCCATGCCCATCTCTCCTTCCCCCTATCCTCCTCTCGCCCCCTCCACCCCCTCGCGCCCATTTGGGCCGATCGATGGCAATGGCGGTGCGTTTCAACAGAGCCCGAGAGTGTGGGGGAGGGGAAGGCGGTGGGATTGAGGGAGCGGGAAGAAGGTCTCGTGCAACTTAGCCAGGTCCGCCCTCGGATGCCAGATATAGGCGGCTGTGGAAGAGCAGCGGTTCAGTATATTAAGGGGAGCTGCTGGAGGGGCCTATGGGGGAAGGGGGGCGCTCTCTCTCTGTCTCACTTCTCTCCCGCTGGAGGGACGTCGGAGGGGGGGGCCGTAATCCTTCCCGCCTCTACTCTTCCCCCATCCCCTCATCTCTTCCGTCCTTTACCGATGATGCACTTCTGGTGGTCATGCAAGTGCACTCGACTTGAGATTTTTTATTCTGTTTAGTTCTACCCCTAGCGGCTCTAGTACTTGGAGCCGTGACTAAACTTCAAGGGCCATCAAGTTATTTTCCCCGCGATTAGGGTAATTTTACCAAACAAAGTTACTTCTCCTCTGTCATGTGGTTGGGCTGTCCGTCCATCCCATAGGGATTATTTTCGAGTTTGATAAAGTTCAAATGAAATGCGACTTATCTCCTCAACATTCGTTTTGAATAGCATTGGTACCGAGCATAAAATTATGTGCTATTAAAAATATCTTTTTCAAGTTCAACATGGTTTTACAGAATTCAATGTATAAATCAAAGATAGTAAGAAAAAAATATTTTTGTTGAATGTGAAAATCGCTTTCGCCTCTTAAAGAGGTTTTCTAGTGGTTGTTGAAAAAGTTGGTTCCCCACCAAACTCTGGTTTATGATATAAAATGCAAGTGCTATTTTAGTTTCAGTTAAGATTCTCGAAACAAATAGAAAAGGGAATAAATGATCAGTAAGTCGTTTAGCGTGCATAAAAGAATCCCGCCGACTACTTGCGTCGAAAAATCATGGTGATCTGTATCAATTTCGGACTAAAATATTTTTATCCTAGCGAAAACTAGTTCTTGTGCGGTTATAAACGGTCATTATTCTCAGCTTGCTTTGTTGAAGAATGATGACGTTCAAATGAATCTTCACAGATGAAATTAAGGATGCTTGATTTCTTCAATCATCTTATTTAATGATTTTCCAGTCTTAAAAAAATTATTTAATTCAAGCATCCGTGTTATTTTTAGGTGTTCAAAAAGAAGTGTTTATTACTCCTGGACATGGTATTATATGAATAATACAATTTGTTTTATTTTGGATAATATTCATCTTGATAGGTACACGGGGCAACCATGTTGAAAAGTGATGGTCATGTGTGCGTTATGCATGTGTGCATATCGTGCGTCAGAAGTGTAATGCATTGTTTCTTTTGCTTTGTCTGCAGGCGAAAGACCTTTTCCGTGTAGTTGGGCTGGCTGTGGCAAACGATTCGCCCGTTCGGATGAGCTGGCACGCCACACGAGAACCCACACGGGAGAAAAGAATTTCGTGTGCCCAGTGTGTGACAAGAAGTTCATGCGCAGTGACCACCTCAGGTGAGTTAAACAATGAACTCAGAAACTATGAGCTGTGAAAGGTATTTTGGAGGGGGGTGGTGTATTTTTTCACTCGACATCCGAACATCCATCAATTCCAAGGTTTGCTTCGGAAAGATTTTGAATGATTAGCTCTCTATCTCGAGAACAATCGAAGGGTCATTTCATATTCAAATGCAAAGGGTGGGGTGCGTAGTAGGCGCTGCGAAATAGCCGTTATTCATAATTTGGTTTACTTATTTCATTTTGAAGACGGTAATTTTTTCCCGTAAAATTTGAAACAATCAACCAATGCAGCAACTGAAAAATACCTTGTTACCCCGTGGAATAAGAAAAAATAATTTCTCCCTTTTCCGAAGCTGCCTTAGAATTTCCCTTGCCCAATCCTCTGGTATGTTAATGCTCCGCAATCATGCTTTCACGGCCTATTAGTCTTTCCTGTGACGTAGGCAACCCAAAGTCACTATTTAATAAATTATTGCATCCCTTGTATTCTGGAATTTGAATTCGAACAAAGTGATATTTAACTTATTTATGTCGTAAAATCAGTATTGGTGACATCCGTTGGGACGCGAAAACTGGAGGATGGGAAAGTCGCCCGTTAAAATTGAAAAAAAAAAAATGAAATTGATTTTTTCCCAAGGAGGAAATGGAGAGAGTGTAGAAAGTGAAAACATAAGTTGAAAGTGATCACGGAAGGAACTTAAATATATATTAATAGAAAGGATTATAGAAATAGAATTAGTGAATGGAATTAGCATCTACTTAACGTACGTATATATAAAAATGATATAAATGTCATAAAAGTGTTCGCTTCTAAGCTAAATGGCTGCATGAAATTTCCTTTTAATGTGCATATATGAAACGATTTTATGAAACAATTGATCTCTTTAAGTTACCCAGTTAAACATTGAATGTACTCATCATAAGTCAAATCTAAAAAATGAATTAAGCTTAATGAGATGGCTCTATTATTTCAGAATATCTAAATGCGATCGATGGAAATCCATATAACTAATTGCATTTTCATTTCATAAATAAATGTTCAACAATACTGCAGAAATGGAAAATGTTTTCAAGAATTCATTGAAACAAGAGTTGTTATTGATGAACCTAGAAAAACTGATGGGTAGGGGGGCTGTTGAAATAAGGTTTCCGGACTTTCAGTAAATCTGCTAGTGTACCAAATCTTTTTTATGTTGAAATTGAAGCAATGGGCACATATGCATTTTAGTGAGTTTTTTATCTAACAAAGAAGTCACTTTAAAAAGGTAATTCTGGAAGTTTCGAATGTTATTTGCAATTAAAAAAAATGTTGCCTGCCATAGTAGGAAAATGAAAATTCCAGGTGTAGAAAAATATTTTTACTTTCTAAAGACACTCCTTTGCAAATTAAAAACAATGGTAAAATCATCAAAGCATGCTTTACTGTGTGGCCATGTAGGAAACTTGCATTATTTTCCTTAATAAATAAAGTATCTGGACAACAAAACAGTAATGTTCCAAATTTTGGAGACTGTCATCAACTGCCTAAACTGGAAGTGGCATTGCAAACAATGCATTGCAAAATATCATACTATGAATTGTTAAATTGGAATCTGAATGGTCTCCTGGTAATTTGACTTCAATAATGTTGAATTGTCCCCAAAATTGGCTATTAAATGCATGGGAGCACTAGTATATGAAGAGGTTTTTGATGTTGGATACTTCCCTTCCAGTATTATTCTCAAGGTGAAAATATTTTTTGCTCAATGCTCTGTTTTTTAGACTCAAAATTTTTTAAAGCTGATTTAAGCTCAAACCATTGGCCACAATTAACATGTGTTTCTTTTGTTTTACAGCAAGCATGCAAGAAGACACCCCAACTTTGACCCCTCTGTGCTTCGTCAGCGAAGACCACCAACCAAGGCGTCATCAGTCAATTCTAGTGAGGGAACACCTTCAGAAGTTCTCTCAGATTCCATGATGCCTTCACCTTAGCAGTCATTTTCATAGTCAGCAAATCGAAACTACATGTGGTTTAAAAAGATTCTAACATCCAACTTGCAAGTAGCAATTAGGAATCGCTGGAGGCAGATCGCCGAAAAAAAAAACATGACAAGAGCTCCTTACTGCGGAAGAAACTTCAGCCACTCCTTTGGGAATTTCACAATATTTGCTTTTGCAGTTGAGTTGGAGGAGTATGTGTACATATTACCATACAGTCGCACTGTGCACCAAGTGAAAAAGACAGCAAGCAAGGCAAAATTAGGATGATGATTGTGAAGGTGTTCTTATTTCATCAGTAGGTCAAGAATCCCCAAAATAACTTTCTTAACTCACTTATTCCAGAGCAGCAGCAGAAGGGGCTGTATCTTTGAATGGCTATGGGGGATTAATTGACCTGCCAGTTAGGGAGCAGGTCATTATTGTTTATCGTAGTGGAGTGAATAGATGCTCATCATTTTACTTTAGTTGGGATATACAAATGAAGACTAACAATGCAACTGTAACAGATTTTTTTAGTGTTTTTAAATGAAAACTAAAGGAGAATTTTCATTGAATATATAAATATATATATGAATATATTTTCCCTTTCATTCCATAGGTAATCCAAGATTGATCTCAGATTAGTAGAATAAAATACACTGCATTAACTTTTTCATGAAGGGAAAAAAATGAGGAAAGTTTATGTGAGGTCATCTTTAATTATTACTCAAGACAAGATCTGGAGTTTGTATCTCCTTAGTTCATTTTTTTAATGATAGTAATTTCTGTGCTCAATTGTTCCTAGAGGCTTGAGAAACTGTTCTTATGTTTTGCATTGTATGATTTTTAGAAAGTGCAGGCTTTATCAATCGATGCAGTTGGAAAGCTTGTTTCAGCTTTTAATTATGTCAACCATATACCCTTACTGTTCAAATTATGTCTTGTGTTACTTTGTTTTTTTTTTAATTATCTTATTTCTGATATTTAGTGAAGTTTGAATAGATTCAAAGAATTTGTTTGCTCATTTTTAAGTGAAAAGTTTTTAAATCACTACAAATTGAGCTTTAAGTTTGTTGCTTTGGTATTATGATTTCGGATGTAATGTTGTTGATGTTGTGAATATTTTAAGTGGTAACTTGAACATTTCCAGGATTCTTAAATGAGAGTGAAAAAAAAGCAATCAGTATGTGATGGTTAAAATAATGTCAATATGTAATGTAGCCATATCTATCCCACCATATCCATTCTCTAATTCATCTCAAAGTAGCACAAATGAATGAATCATACTCGGTGCGGCTTATGTTCGAGTATATGTGACTGTGAGAATCTGAATATATATATATATATATATGTATGTATATATATATATATATATATATATATATATATATATATATATATATATATATATATATATATATATATATATATATATATATATATATATATATAATATATATATGAGAATGTAACTAAAATAAAGAAAAAACCTATTATTCAAATCATTGGCTCATGTCTGGGGGCTTTAGGATGATGTGAGTCCAACTGTGTATTTTATACGAAATCCCGAGTACACTGTATTTTTGTAGTGCCCCTCGATTAAAACCCTATTTGTATTTTGAATGAACTCTATAGGTGTCTCCTATCGTCCAAGTGCAGCTCAAATACACCAAGCAATCAAAACTTTTGAATGCGTCTTACATCTTTGACAAGTAGGTACTTGAAAAAGACTTTTTAGAAATTCCCCATGAAAATAAATCTACTGTACAAAACTTCTTGCTTAATGATACAAGTTTAACTGATTATTTTTCTATGCAATCTAATTTGATTTTTATTACTTACATGCTTAGTTTAATTCGGGATATAACAAATTTAGATTTCAAGGTCACAAAGACTGTATTTAAAGTGTGATTGACTTTTATTGCTGTAAATTGCCTTATAAAGAAACATTGTACTCGAAAAAAAATTAGATAGTGTTATCTCATTATACTGTTTTTTTTTACATCCTAAAAATTTAACTTTTTCATTTTGTCTTTATTTTGTGAATATCAGCTGCAGCTATATTTTTGTTTGTGACAATAAATCTTTCTTAAATCAATATTCTTAAAATATCAATAATTCCTTCTATCACCAGTGATCATTAGAAGTTGGTTTTGGCCACATGCCAACCCACCCCTTAACAAACACCAAGCAATAAAATTGTGTATATTTTATTCCTTTGTTGCACAAGCATTTTTCCAGGTGTTAATTTTCATTCATTTTTATCATTTGCAAACTTAAAGATTTTGGGAATTTTGCATTAAATATTTTCTTTCTAGCAATGCGAAATGAGAGATTTTCCTCTGGAAAGTCCACTTGTGATTGCTCCATTGTTTACAAGCATGTTTTCATTTGTAATGCAATTATTTTTCATGGTAAAAGATTAGTAGTGTCTAATGGTCCATTACTGTGCGACATGTACTTGTGTGAACCTACTTTCTCATCTTCGACTGTGTGCCTTCTTCTTATGACCACATTGTGCTGTCACATCTGACGCTGAGAGGAGAGTTTGGAACTCGATAATAAGTGTCGTTGTCCTGCAGATGATTAAATACTCTGTCTCTATTAAGGATTTTGAGTTTTTCACCCAAATATTTTTGTAACATTTATGATCAGACACAACTCCCTTGTATAACAGACTGGAAACCCTATTCCAATTGTCTTCAGTATGAAAAAAAAATATTCGAAACTCTAATTGCCATCAAAACTCAGTTGGAAAATGTCTATATAGTATAGTCTGTGCATAATGGAAAATATATTTGTAAAAATTTAGAAGTCACTGGGGTAGACTTGCCTTGGAGGAAATGTGGTTTCTTTTGTAGGCTACGTCCACAAGTGGTGGATGAAGTGGCTCGGTAGTGTAAAACTGCATTAAAAAACTAGAGAAGTTTTTATCCATGCAGGGAGCATAGACAAACACAGTTGGTTTGTGAGTGACCAGTTGTGTATTTAATGAAAAAGTAGAGTGTCACTTTGTACCACTCATTAATTCACTATCTTGGGCAAAGTCATGTGAGCACATGGTGTCAATCTCTTCCCCAGAGAGTACTCGTAGGACCTTGCTCAGTAGGATTTTAAAGTAGACACCCTGTATGCCTTTTGCTTGGGTGCCATTTCTACCAATTTTCAAGGCTGGCCTTCTTAAGCAGGTGGATTGGAATGCAATCTAATAAGCGTTCATGAGTTTCTTATATACTTTTAGGTAATCTACAAGTATATGACTTGTTTTTAAAGAATGGTAGAGAGTATTTTAAGAAATTAGCCCTTTCACTAATGGCTTGTGACTGAATTGCAGTTTTAAACTAGCAAGTATTTTTAACTATTTTCCAAAATCTTCATGGTAACCTGCCAAATTTAAGATTAAAAAAAAACTTTTATGAACATAATAATGTATAAGTGATCAAACTCTATATTTCATGAAATATTCCTTCAGGTGCTTCAAAACTATGAATCAGAAAATCTAGGTTGTACATTTTTGTTTGGCATCATTATTTGCATGGTAGTAGTGCTGTAAGATGACTTTTTTGTTAAACTCTGAATGAAAATGTCAGTTCTGTCTTTCAAAAATTTTAGTACTTCCTCAATAATAAAAAGTATAAACAAAGATGTCTTTGGAAGTTTGTAGCTCTGTACCAACACTTTTGAATGATGATACACATTCGTTATAATCTTCTGCCATTAATCCTCAATGGACTTTGGCAGAAATCTATCTTTTCTAAAACAGCTTATACTTCCACTCACTCTATGCACTGATTTTAAGACTTGTTGAAATTTCATATTGAAATGAAGGGCTAAATATTAGAATACTTGGACTTCTCAGGGTATAGCTCAATAATAAAACATTATTGTGGTAGAATCTCTTGTATCTTCCACTGTAGTCTTGTCATTATTTTCTGTACTGTTTTCATTGTGTATGATAGTGCCCCTTTGTAGTATATAACTGTGTGAAAGGTTTTTGATATGTATCTGAACAACCTTGTGTGAAATTTCCCAAAACTATTATTTTTGTCATTAACCACAAGATAGAAGAAGTATGTGCTTCATTGGCAAACCATTTCATTGTGAACTGTGATCACAGTGGTGAAGGGGTGCGAATTGATACTAGTTGTGTGTTCCACATTCTCAAAATGAATGGTTTTATTACTTTACAATACCTAAATGCAATAAAGTGTAGTTTTATGTGCTATCTTGAGGCATTTGACTCAACTCTTGCCAAATGTTTAATTGCAAAAATTTTAGCACATGTATAAAACCACTTTGAAAACCATTTTGGAGATAAAGTGCTGTGTAGTCACAGTTGTGTACAACTCAAGCCTGTAAAAGATTGAGTGAGATGATAAATAGTTGTCAATTCTCATTAGAAATATGCTCTTATAAATTGCAAAGATCTTTAATGCAACATCACATTCAAAGGAAACACATTTAATACATTCAACTAATGAAAGTTGCTGATTAATTAATTGTTGTTTAGGAAACTGAATTCCTTATTGTAGCTACATTGGCTTGTCATTTCTAATGCCATGTGGAGTTTCACATGGTAGGATTTAAGTCCAAGGTTAGCTTTGGTGGAAGGCAAAGCTGGTCAAACATCAGTACTGCTAGTAGCAGATGTTTCGAAATGTAAATCAGTGATTTATGAAGTAATAACATTTATAGTGGACCTGCTCATACAACAAAAGTACTTAAAAAGGAGACCTTTGTATATATATTTCCATGAATGTAGTGTGTTCTTGCATGTAAAGTGGTACAAATGAACCTGTATATTTATGGATATTTTAAGAATAAAGGGTATTATACTGGAATGTAGCAAAATAATGACGTGTTATTTTTCATACTGGAAAAGCTCTTATTTTTACCTTAAAGTTGAACGAGTACAGTTACCCCATCAGAACAAGAGATTAGTAAATGTTGCTCACACATGATGGATGTATTAAGTTTTTACCTCTTATGGATTACACTAATGGACTTAGGATTACACTGATAACCATCAGAATACTTGACTAAAGATATTAAATGCAACAGGAAGATGGCTGTTGCTCACAGCTAATGGGAAAATTAAAAATAAATGTGCATGTGATAATCATTATGGGCGTGAGTAAATATACCGCATTATATACCGAGTAAATATATCATTTTCCAGTTAAACTAGAATACTTCTGTGGGAAGCAGTTCAGGGCAAAGCCAGATCCATCAGCTATTCCAGAACATGCTAACTGTTGGGCATTTTTATTTGTAAACAGGCTCATGAATATATTCATAAGTCAAAGAGGATTAATTTTTCATTGCTAGTTATTATTGGAAAGATATTGATTCCTATGTTGGTTTCGGTAGACCAGGGGGTAGAGTGTTGGGCTACTAGCCGAAGGGTCCCGAGTTCGATTCTCTAGGCACCTGCAGCTCCACCCAAGCTATGTAATTTTTGGGTACCAGATCTTCCTGGGAATCCATAACTGGCACAGGGAAAGGAACTGGCCCCCCTACCCTGATGGGTGAATTTTCACATGCCATTGGACTTAATGCTGGGTGAACTCTACCATCACCTACTAAATCGACCTTCGGGTTAATTTCTGTTTATGGTTTATTTATTGATTTCTAAAGGCAGAATGTGAGGCACATCTTTTAGTACCACCAGCTAAATTTGAACAATTGCATCCAATAGTGGGCAATGGGATTTGAAATAATGTTCATTGTAGAGAAATATGTAAGTTTGAAGACGCTTAAGTTTTGCATGTATTTTACAACAGCCAGTCTCAAACAGTATTCTCATTTCTCTGAGTGACTTTTTTGTTTGAATAAATAGCCAGGTATACTAGCCTGCAGTGGAAGAGTGATAAAAGTAACGAGCCTGCATCATGCTCAGATAGCTGTGGATAAATGCTTAGAAGAGAGAGAGTAAGAACGTATTGGATGGCAGATTTATTTGACAGCAATATCATCAGAAAATATTTTATTAGCCTGCGGTCATTTTTATTGAGGTCCTCTGGAAAACCAAAGAATGTGCCTCATTCAAGTTCAGTTAGGTGATTGGTGGAATAACTGGCTAACTATTGAATTGGTCAAATTTATTTCAGCATTAGATACATTACTGCGACGATACAGTTACAAAAAGTAACCATGTCATCTTCTGAAAAACTAGTAGTGAGGGAGCTTGAAATTTGTCTCGAGTTTCTAATTTCAATTTCCCAAAGTTGAAGTTCTAAAGATGGGTTCCTTTAAAAAGTGGCTATAAAAGGGTAGGGGGATTTTTACTTGAAACTACTCTTTGAAATTGCTCCTCATTTGGGGATTTTCTTGGTTTAATACTTCAATGAGTAAGGTCATGAATAATTTTTCCAACATTACTTTTTGCTTCTGATATGATGAAAGAGTTCATATAAGAAATAATTCTTTGTATTTGAGTGTTCATCTATTTTTCAAATTGTTTGCCAACTAGGGCATGCAGGAGAAAACCTGAGAGAGGCAGCTTTGGGGATAATGTATTTGTTATCCAGAACAACTGATTGACAGACCTGGCAAATTGAATTACAGAACAACTAACTGTCAAGTATAGTATCATTAAAGTTCAGGTCAAGGTCAAGTAAATGTTCTGGAACATCTCATGAAGGTGAGAGGACAAACATCATCCCTGAAGGTTTTTGCATGATCAATGCAGATCTTCCGTTTTAAGTCTAACGATTGTAATCATTTGATGATGAAAGAGAGATCTTAAAAATAGAATGATTTTCCCAGTCGTATTTTGTTTCCATAGCTGTGAATTTTATGCCATTTTTCAATACTAACCTCCTTTGGACACTTAAGATATGGCTCATCTAAAACTTCATTAATGGGCTTTGTGAATGTTGTATTTTTATGGAAAATTCGCTTTGAATCACAGGAAGGAGTCAGTCCAGGGATAGTGCTTGCATTTTGTCTCCAAAAGGAAGTACAAGGCTCATTTGTGTAGAGGGGGAATTGTTGTTCCACCTGCAAAAGAGCATAATCATTATGCTTCACATATAAGCCTAAATTATCAATTGGAATATGAATATATTGTGTACATATCTCATAACTTTTAAGTATAGACATGGGCTGAAAAGTGATATTGTGTAAAGGATTGTAAAGAGAATAGTAATAGTGAAGCGTATAAAATATCAACATTTAGTCCAGCATCCTGAATTACCTTATTAGCACAATTGAACTCCGCCTATCATTATAGGTTGGGGTTATTAAAAGCTTATAAGAAAGGAGATGAACTAAGAAGGTCCAGAAAAATGTGGAACTGGATGTAGAAAATAAAATGGAAAAAAACTTTTAATTGGGATGTGATATTGTTAAATATTATTAGTGGGATGTACTAGAGCAAAAATTAAAATTCAAAATTTGCCCTGACAGGTAATGAACTCTGCTAAAAAATAATCCTAGCTGACTAAAGTGATTGAATGTAGATGAAAGAGTAAGAAAAGCATTTATACATAGAGACAAGGAAAGATAGATTGAGGATTTCATATAATATGTTAAAAAATACTAGAGAATAATAACTATTATTATTGGTAACATACCAGTAACAGTAGATTTTGAATGGACACAACTATTCAATAAATATCCTTTCTCTCCTAACAAAACACAACCCAATATCCTACTATAAAACAAGCCCCTCTTTACCTCTGCATACTTCCTTCCTCACTTCATTCCATCCAACATCCTATCCTATTTCTGCCCCTTCCTCTTTTTCCTAACATTCTCCCAACTATCACAATGTTCAATATCCCACTGCCAATCAATATGATTTGCTTCTTTTTTTGTCTTCTAATGATTTCTCCCAAAAATCCCCTCTACTTCCTCACATACGGTACTGATAAATAAATATGTATTCAAAACTAAATAAAAATATAGAATTGCTAGCAGAAGTTTTGGAACATGTCTTTCTGAATCTAGTTGCTGATATTACTGATGTGTCATCACGCAACATTGAAAACCAATGTGGCTGAGAAACACAACTAGAAGAAATGCAAAGATTGGGTATTTTCAGCTTGTTGGCTGTAATTCATGTAGGAGTCATGCCCAACTTGGAAGATTTTTATTTGGATTCTTCTGTCTAGATCACCACATACTCCATGATTATTTTCATGAACATACCAATGAGAGTGCAAATAGGGAAGGTTTAAGAGTTTGCAGGTGGTGGAAATGTGGTAATAAATATTGAAAAGGGGAAAAAAGTTGCACCTATAAAAATGTCACTTATGTTCCAAAGTTGGCTGCAAATTTATTATCTCTGCACTGCAGATTACTTTGAAAGGTATGCTTGGTATGTTTGTTACTACAGGTTGTAAGATAGTTGCAGGACCTTGGGCAAATTACGGGAGATCCACTCATAACTGGATCACAAGCCAATGGGATGTACAAATTGGAGACTGTGTAACCAGTCCCAGACGATTCTGCATTCCATGCTGAATGTGTGGATGTTGTGCATTAGTTGTGGTGACTCAGGTCACCTGTGCATAACAGCAACAGAAAAAATGAAAATACATATAAAGAGAGGAATTTATTATATAAAAGTTAAGTGTCTCAGAACCTTTTATTCCATGTCTGAAAGGCAAGCAGCATTTTCAAATGTTTAACCCAAGTGGCAGCAGAGCATCAAAGAAGCTGGAATTGGTGAACTTTGACTTCTGCAGGCCAACACTTTTTTTCGATTTCAAGGTTTTTGGATGTTAGGCTTATTTTTCTAAAAATTGGAATCCAAAATCAAAACTTTTATTTTTTGTAGGTTGTTGTAAATAAACAAAAAGTTATTGCCTCCTCTACCCTAGGAGGATGAAAAGGATTGTCAGTGTACATGGTTGTTTTTCTTGAAAATGGTCATTTGAAATACAGACTCCGTGAACCAGATATTCCAGCACAAATGTTTTGCCTTGTTCAGCTACAGATAAGTTTGAAATTCACACAATTCAAGAACCCATTATGCCAGAGGAAGAAAGTCTAAATCAAGATGCAGACATAGATGCACTAGATCAGCCACAGGAAAGAACTCAAGAAATCATACAGGAGAGGGTTGTTTGCTGATAGACCCAGGACAGAATGTCATTTATCTATGAGGTTTGAGGATTATATTGTGTATCAAAGTGTTGGTTGTGATAATGATCCTGTTAGTCTTAAGGATACTCTGTCAAGACATAATTGGAGATGTTGAAAAAAAGCCATGCATATGCCATGGAGGTTAAGTCACTAATGGATGTCAACTTCTGGGAATCAGTTAATGGACCTATGGATGCTAACATTGTGGCATGGAAGTGAGTATTTAAACTTAATTAGTCAAATTCTAACAGTGCATACTATAAAACCAGATTTTACGAGCTATAGCTCGTATGCTACAGGATTTACCCAAAAGTCCTGAGTGGATTATGAAGATACTTATTCTCTCGTGGTTGGAGTTTTAATTTGACTTTTAAGAATTCTGTTTGCTTTTTCAATTCAGAACAATTGGGTGATTGATTATTGGGATGTATCAACTGCTTTTATTAAGGAAAATTTGAAAAATGGTGTATGCATGTGGATGCATAGGAATAGAGAATAAAGGAAAAATGATAAAACTTGTGAGATTTTTAAAATTGTTTAAAGTGATCTTCATGAGCTTGAAATGAAAAACTGATGAAGAATTGCATAACCAGAGGTACATTAAATCTTAAATTGTCTCATGCATTTATTTTAAGTCTGAAGATAAGGAACCAATAGTGTTTGTAACCATTGTCTTTACATTACATTTTTGTGTTTGGATGTAACTTTAATGAAAGGTAAGACTTACCTAAGTTAGATTTCATTAACAAGTTTGAGATTAAGAATCTTCATGCTGGCAAAAATGTATTAGGACTGTATGAGAAAATTGTAATCAACATGAATAGAGTAAATATACTGATGAAATCCTATCAAAGTATGACAAGGCTAATGTCAAAACTGTGCACTCCTATGCAAGTAAATTAGAGACTTGTAAAAGGGGTTGAATGTTGCAATTCATCCTACTAGAATTTGATTGGCTGTAATTTGTGCCTAGTTGTAAATATAAGACATAATGCTCATAGAACCAGTGTATTGTATCACTATAGTAAATTTCATAAAGAGGAACACTGTTGATGAGCATTTAGAGTATTGCAATATTTAAAAGAATACAAAGATTATTGCTTCATGTTTAATACATCCAAAGGTTATATATCGCAGTTTTCCTGATGCAGATTGGTGAATGACTGTAATGACAGGAGGTAAAAAACAGAATTCAATTTTGAGAATTTTATATCCTAGGAAAGTAAAATTCTGTTGTGACTTCCAGCTCTGTTGTGGAATACATGGGTCTATCCCAAGGTGCCAAAGAAACTATGTGTACCTGTGTAATTTATTATCACAATTAGTGACCATTTATAATGATAGTTGATCTGCCCAAAAGAGTTCCAATAATATAATGTATTAGTGGTGAGGAACATACTGATGTGGAGGGTAGGAAAATCGAATATGAGTATTTCCCAACTGAGTTTATAATATGCTCGCAGATTTGCTCACTATGCTCCTAAATGAACCCAAAATTAAGAAATGTATTAAAGAGTTACACTTATCTCATAATGTTGTGAACTTATGTTTCTAAAATTGAGATGAGTGTGTGTATTTTTATGAAATATCAATAACCAGATTTTGGAGGTGTATTGGGATATGGTCTTCAGTGTTAGTAAGATTAATCTAGCTACTGATGTAATTGATATATCATTTCACTTTTTTCATAGGAGGAAGGCCACGTATGAATAAAGTTCCATTATGTTCTCTGCCTTCTAGAATAGAATACAATTTTTGGCCATTATTTTTCATGATAGGAAGTCCGTAAAATATGCCAAAATAATGATTAGAAGTATGGCTGTAGTAGCTATTAGCTATAGAAGACGTAGTTATTAGCTATTAGGGATTATAATGATTGCAAAGATTTAGTCGGTATAAGCCTAGTTAATGCTGGAGTGGGATTGGTTTTCAAAATTATGTGAACAGCATCTCAAAGAACAGGTGAGTAGGTAGCTACTTAGCATAAAAAATCTATATTTCAATGTTAGGCGATATCAATTTTAACATTATTGTTGAAGGTAGTATATTGATTACTGTGAGTTTTAGCAGGGCACAAACTTGCCTCCACTATGCTTCTTAGTCCCACCCAACATGGCACAATGTGATACCTTGCACTGCAATAAATCCTTTTTCACTACATATATTTCCTGCCCCTTTTTATTCTGTCCAGTGTGTCCATTACTCTCCTCTCACTACATCACATGCCTAACAGTCTTTGTCTCTTATTGTTTAAAACATTCCATTGCCAATGAAAATGCTCTGCATGCAGTTGATAAGTTAATTAAAGAGGAATTTTTGAACAACAGTTTCAGGCTTAACTTTGAGGAATTACTTCATGATAGATAGATAGATAAAGGACTTTATTTGGGCGAAATTGAGACATAATGGTCCCTTTTTCCATTAATCCATTGTCATGTACATTTAATACAAGGTATAAAATTTATAAAATACCAGTATACACTTAAGGGGTTTGTTGAGAGAAATCCTATGGAGGCAGGAAAAATGGATGAAAGGCATAGTGAGCGGTAGTGGAATGTTGAAGAAGGTAATAGAGGGGAGGATGTTGGGCAAACGAGGAAAGGGTAGGAACAGGATAGGGATGTTGGACGGAATGAAGGGAGGAAGGAAGTACACAAAGATGAAGAGGGACCTGATGTAGAGTAGATTTCTTAGGAGTCACAAAATATTTAGTTGATAGTTGTGTCCATCCGAAAACCTACCTTAACTGGTAGATTACCTAATAATAATAAAAAACACATAAATATATATAAACAGACACAAATTTTAACATGGAAAGAAAAGGAAAAGAAAATATCGATGTACACACACATACATATAAACATGCATAAAAAGATTAGGGATACACCAACACATACAAACAACCATGATGAGGGTAGGGAGAGAAACTTTGCACTTCTACATAAAGATTTATTACTTCACACGACCATGGTTTCAATTCTGTGCATCATCATCAGGTGACATACATTCTAGCCTTCATTGCATTCCTGGCACACTTGATAAACATAACAGTTTCAGGCTTAACTTTGTGGGATTCCTTCATCAGGTGACATACATTCTAGCCTACATGAAGGCTAAAATGTATGTCATCTAATGATGATGCCATAGAAGTGTGAAGTAATAAATTTTTATGTGGGATTGCAAAGTTTCTTTCCCCACCTTATCAGGAATTTTGAGCTAATTGATAGAATTGATCATTGAGTGCATACAGCTGCAAGTAGAATAATGCATTAAAATATAGATTCAGTAATACCTTAGGGCAAAAGAAAATATAGAACATTGTCATTTCCAAAGCTGAACATAGCTTCAGAGTTGTAAGAACTACAAAATGATAAGTAAAGATGACATTTTTTGCATGTAAAGGTTAGTTACAAGAATAGATACTATAATCAGATACTCCATTGTTAAAAGAATCTGATTAAATACTTGTTTAGACCAAGCTGTGGAACATTGACCATAATTGAGTCATATTTCAGATGAAAATGGACAGGTTGCGGGGACACCATAGAAACATTATCTTTTCAAGACAAATATTTGAAGAGGGATCATCACATCTACTCAGAGTGATGACAAAAAGAAAAAAAAATTAATTGATTTCAACATGAGACCATGTTAGGGTTCAGGAGCCAGGTCTTTGATGAAAGGTGAGACATATAGCCTTGCTGTAGCCTAGCTTGCAGCTGTACACCTAGTAGGCAGAGATTGTAGATGCTTTTGAAATATGAGATTACAGTAGAACTGAGTATGAATTGCGAAGTACAAGCTGGACAGAGGGTAAAAATAAAAGATAAGTACTAGATTTTGAATGAGAAGAGTTAAGTTTGAGAATAGTAGAGAAATTGGATGGAGGAGATGTGGATGTTGAAGACTGCTATTAGAGGAAATTTTGAGGAGATGAGAAAGAGTATGGAAAAGGTTATTTGGATATATTTGTTGAGGATAAAAAGTGTGACGAACCAAAGAAGCAGATTATCTATGGTAAAAGATGTTTATGTTGTGCAGAAGTTTTTTAGAAGTCTACAAAATTACTTAATGGTTTTTTAGAGCCATCCAAAACCTACCTATAAATGATAGACTATCCAGTATGTTTAGTAATCTGTACAGCATCAAGCATTTATTTAATAATTGATTGACTCGTTAATCCCAGAAACTTCATTAAGTGATTGAATGATAATAAAATATTTTTTAACAATTCAGTTTGACTGTTTCAGGGTCTAAATTAAGAATGCTAGAAAAATATTCAATGAATTGATGATTTATATTTTTTATCTCCCTTTTTTATTTTATGTCTCTGTGCAAAAACCAAAAGGCATTAAATAGGATATGCAACTTCTAACATACTTAAAAGTCTTCGGCTAATTTGCCAGCTTTGGCATCAAAATCCAGAATAAGATGGTTATCACCACCCACCTCTTTATTATATTCAGGTTTCTGAGAACAGATTGGTTTATTATAGTTTCCCATATACTCAGTGGTTAAAATAGAAACAGAATCTTCATGTGTTAATTTTTCAGATAATTCTTTCTCCGATTCTTGATGGAAAAACATCTGGTATAATTTTTTGCGACTCCCTGAAAAGATGACTCATTTGAGGATTTTTATTCCTAAAATATTACAGAATAAAATAGTTTACCATTTAGTACCAACCTGTGTGTTGAAAATCTCCTGACCTTGGAGGTATCACATAAGCTTCTTTAGAAGCAGATGTGGGCATTTTCCAATTCTTGATCTCATCAACATCTGAGATAATCCATGAGTGAATATTTGTTTTGCTGGCAGCCCTTTCTCCACAAGCTGTCGGAATCATGATTCCAGTTGGTATTGAATGGTTTCAAAATCAATTGCCCAAAAAATTTCATTCAGCATACATTGGCAAGTTGTCCCCCTGAAATTTACACAACCCCCTATACTCTGCCACTGTTATAACTGGGATCACAAATAGCTTAATATCAACTCAGTACATATCAGCACAGTTGAATTCAGAACCAATTTAGTAGTCAATCACCAAACATTAATTTTATCGCAATGCACATAAAAAAACAATCTGAGGGCTGCTTCAAATGCTGTTTTTATGTTCAATATTTAATGTAGATTGCACAGTTCAGGGACAAGGTAATACTAATTTTGGCTTATGCCCAAGTCCAATATATGCTCTTCTTCCACTTCATAATAACTACTTTTGAATTCTTTTCATTAAACACCAATTCATCTCTCAACAAATTTTGTCTTAAAAAGATTGCAAACATCATTTATGTAGCTAAATATAATTGATAACAAAAAAATCATTTCATGAGGAGCAAGACCCTGGCCCTATAATATGGTCATTACCTAACATGGAGAGAAAATGTTATAAAATTTACCTGTATTTAATTCGCATCCAATCTATAGACTAGCTGATGACTTTTCAAACGATTTATGTGAACTCCGTGAAACATGAATCATTATTTGTGGATCAAAACATGAGGTAAACGGAAAAAAACCTTTATTATATAAGTAGGTACTTGGCGACTTTCGTTCTCCCTTCCATACCGTTTATTTCGTAACTATGGATACCAGATCCTCGTTGCTATGGAAGGAGGCTATTTATTGAGAACTTTTGAGAACTCTTTCTACCGGCTAATTTTCCGAACTGCTATTGAACTTCCACGAGCAAACCACTTGATAGATATAGCTGAAACATTAGCAGTACTCCAGTGAGACATAAGGTTTCATAATTTCGAATATTTTCTAATACTACATGAACGAGCACCATCTTTTGGATTTTTTGAAGAGCTATTGAACAAGCCACGTACGATTGGCAATAGCGGATGTGAAGTGTTTGAAATACATGGTACTTCACACAACGATATCTTGAGGAGTTTTACCGTTGTCATTGTTGAGTATTTGTTCCACCAGTTGGCAAAATCAGTACTGGCTAGACATTAACCAAATAGAATTCAATGGTTAAAGGCTCTACTTTGTGAAAATTCAAGATCATTGAAAAAGTAAACTTTATTTTTTCAAACTGAACTTTATTCCACTACAACCGGTTTGGACATATGGATAACATCATAAGGTATGCACTTTCATAATATGGCCGAGAAACGTAACCTACGAACATTTTTAATGAAAACAAGGAAAAAGTGGAAAACTTGGAAAAAATTGGCATTTACTAGGCTATATTGGACAAACGGGGATATCGGTAAAGCTATGTGCAGAGGAACACAAGAGAAATATTCGGTATGGGAATGTCATCCAATTCCTAAGTGTCGCCAAAAGTGTCCATAATAGTGACTTTGTTCCGGACATACTTCACCTAGAGGAAAAGAAACACGCTGGAACAATTTGAGATAAGAATAGTGCATAACCGGACATTTGGGTAACGAGAATATTTTTGCAAGATATTCACCCCGTTTGGAAGTTTCCTTGTCCTTGAACAAAGTTCATTTGTAACCTCCTCTGTCTTCCCCCTTCCAATATCCTTACCTACCTATTCATTTCCGATCAATTCCCTCCCCCACAACTACCCAATTGTACCAATCTACGACCCCTCCCCAGCCGCTTTCCAACCGATACTTGCCCCTTCCCACCTCAAGTTCCCATCTATAATATCCTCTCCTCACAGCGAGTGTCCGTCCAACGGGCTATCGCCGACTTCTGGATGAAAGCGGGTAAAGCGATAGCGACGCAAAAACGGTCAAATGAAAACGAGCCTTTAACTCGGGGTTGGAAATTTGTTAGGGAGAGTAAAATAGAAGGGGGAAATGGTGAGGGAACGTTGAGAAAGTGAGGGGCGAAATGGATGGACGACCCTCTCTCCCCCGTTTCAGCCCTCCATATCTCCTTTGCTATCTTGGGGAAGTGCAGTGTCAGCATCTCTTCCGTGATTGTTCGACGCGGTCGAAAAGGCGTGGGGAGACAGGTAGCATAGGATTTCTATGAGGAGCCAGAGGGAAACCCAATTTGTAAGAACTGTGGACTTGAAGAACTGTCAACTTGTTCATATCAAAAATCCCTTCGAAGGCATATCATATGGTTGTGTCAATGGTGTGTGTTGTTAAAGGCGAGTGTAGTGCAAATTGATATCCGACCTGTTTCTTCGATCCTGAGGTAACATGGATTTGATCTAGTAGAAGATAACTACGGGAGCTGCAGTGAGATGGACGGGTTAGGCGGAATTATTCACAGGAGCAGTAGACTCTGGACAGGAACAGTAGACTCTGGACTTCGGTAAGTGTATTCTTTTTCCCTTTGCAACATGTCAGTAGTTGGTCAGAATTCTATCCTAAAATTGAAATGAGTTATGGTTCAAGGGGGTGTTTTACAGGGAGAATAGGGTAGATCACTTTTCGGAGTAAGCATCATGGGAAGACTTCTCTTATTCTTACTTGCAATGCTGGATGGGTTGGATTGGTGAATTATACTCCGAAGGTCATGCATGACTTGCGTGACCCCAAGCGTGTCTGAGTGTTCAATGGTACTGGTTTTAGGTGCCATTTGGAGAGAAGTTCATTGTACCGTCTTCGGATGGCGTTAAATTGCGTGTTGTTATTCAAGAATAGCGTTATGACGACGTTGAGGACAAAATGATGTCATCCATTCTCCCGTTGAACTCTCATTTAATTATAATTGTCGAATATTTTAAATGGCGCAAATAAATTCGGGATTTGGCCATCTGTTCTGTCAGTTGGTTATTCTAGGTGTCAGGTTTGATCCTGGCAGTGGACGGTGGTTCTCTAGGTGGAGGACAGGCACCTTCTTGGATAGGGAGATACTGGATGAGTGATTTGATAGTGTACTTTATGTCCATTATCTCATTTGTTTTTTATATCATCCAATCAGAGCCAAAGTGCCTAAAGTAAGCAATAAATTTGCATATGCGTAGAATGCGTTTTTGTTCAACGTTCTATATACACTTAATGTGCATCATACGAGCTCGTAATGCTCCTTTTTTCTTGCATTTTGGTTGCATTGTCTATTGTAAATTACGCTGTTTTTTTGAGAAAGGAGGACACTGCACTTGAAAACCTTAATGAACAACGTTTTCCAAATGAAGTTTTGCGATTTACTTAGCACACGAATTTCCATCCAAAATCAATCAGTTTTCAGCGAAATGCCCTGTCGTCTGATTTTCAGACTCGAAATGAATTGAGCACAATAGCGCTAACTTTTGTGCCTGAAAAGTAATGAAACCTATTGTGTATAATGGTATTGTGGTATTATAGTATTGTGTACACTGTGTTTGTATTGTGTCCAATCAACCACGGCAAGGTGTTCTACATTGAAATTTACTACAGCAATGTCGACGCAGCCCACAAAATTCCAAGGATATTGTGACGTCCTTAAATACTGTATGTTTTCCCAGAAATGTGAAGTGGTTCGAGGAACAAAATACCCTACCCGCTGATAGTGAAAAAGAAGTAACGATGGAAGCGACCTTGCGCGTCCGCAGAACGTTCTTTATTTCATGGAACGACTGAGACGAAAAGCGCGAAACTTGATGGAAATAAACAGAATAGGCATTCGTATCTTTTGATCCAACTTTAAAACTTGTCAGAAAGAAGGAAAGTATATCGTCCTCTCTTTAATTTGGATATGTGTAAACCTTGAAAGTTACCACTTTATAGGTGCTCCAAAGATTCAAATTACAAATTATTTCTCATGTGGAGCAATAGAAATAAATGGCTTTCGAGTTGATTGTGTTTATGGTGACTTGGTAAACTTGTTAACATCGAAGCAGTGAACTTTTTGTTTAACAATGGCAGGTTTTTGCTTTAAATGGCTATAATTTTTTAATTTCTTCCAAATTGACACGGTAGTAATGCTGTGCAACGGTATCTTCACGTACTTTTCGCATTTGTCATTCGAAGTAGATTCGTGTACTACGATAAAAATCAACGAGGATTTACACGAGTTTTACGTTTTGACTCAGCGTGGGTACCGAAGATTCCACAGAGCCGCTAAGTCACCTTATCGTTTAATGTGAAATGAAATCCTGTTGGCTTAGTAATTGCTAACTCCATTTTCACAACAATTGTAGAGACAGATGCAACGATATTACTGAGGAGGACTTCAAAGCTAGTGCATAATATTCGAAAATTTTGAATTTAATCTTTATGTCACCTGGCGGTTTTAGGTAAGGTCCTGCGAACTTCAAAACGAACGAGACTGGCACTGTCCCAATCGACGGAAAAAGGTCATGTCATCATTATTATTATGCCATGTCATAATCATTTTATAAAATATCGATCGATGTATAGAAAGAAAATGTCACAATTCCCGAAAAAATTAATTTTTTCCTTCAGAAAAACACATAATGTGCGAAAATTTACAAAAAATACTCTTTCAATCGAAAATTAGCGACGCAAAGTATTGCTTCTCTGGGGCGGGAGTTACATGGAGTAGAGTGTAGCTTGGAGTAGAATGCTGTTCATAAAGGATTGGCAATGAGTGTTAGTGAGTTCTGGAAAGGAAATACTAGGGTAGGCTGAAAAGTATAAGGCCATAGTGTGACTTGAAATTATTAATGGTGCACAACCGAGATACCTGAATGAAACAGAGCATCCACCAGCTAGATGGAGCAGATACAGATGCTATATGTTGAGAGCGCATGCTCCCCAAAAGAAAGCAAGGGAAAAAACCATGATGTAAGTTGAGGGGAAAAATGTTTTATTTAATATTTTTCAGGAAATATTCATACCAAACATGAATTATTCACTTTTTATGAAATTTTCATTAGTTTGAAGGAGCAAATTTAGGGGAAAATTTTTGTTTTATTAGGCATATTTTTTCACACATTCCAAATGGATGCAAAATAACAGTAGCTATGGGCCAACTTATTAACTAAAAGGGCTAACTAGTGTTATAAAATCGATGAAACAAAAAAAATACTGAACATTTAGGTAAAAGGAAAGGAATTTATTTTAGAATATTGATAATACTTTTTGATTAAAATTTCCATTCTCTCCCTGTTCATCCTCTACCGGAGCAGGATGAAAATTTAAGAATATAAAAAAATGTAGGGGGTCCATTATTTACTAGACAGTAGGCTCTTGGCTGTTGATTTAAACCCTACTGAACTACCATGCCCTGCTGTACCTAGCCTTTAGCGAGAACCAGTTATTTAGTTGCTGTGATCAACTACGAGCTGTGTTGTAGCTGTAGAGATAAGTGTATTCTTTTACACCATTATAACATTATTATTTTACAGCACTTAGTGCTTAACATCATTTTCATACTCATGTATGTGAAATATTAATTGATTGAGGGAGTAGAGTGTTTACTTGGTGTTACTTTGTGTCCAAATGAATCAATTGTAAAAGTTTCACCTTGCTGTGAGCTGTCCTCATGTTGTAATTGATCTCGAATTTAGTGCTCTCTCTGGGTATTTTAAATAGTAGGTGGATTTATTTATTAGTTAGGAAGGCAGTGACATCAATTTACACTTGATTTAATGTTAAAGTAGCGTTTGTTGAGCCGAGAAAATTATTATGCTGCTAGTACATGGGATCCTCACAAAGTTGAATTGAGTGCTGAATTAGATTGTGTGCAGCAAGGAGGAGCTACATTAGTAAAACGTTGTTATGATAAACTGGGTAGTATATCAAAATGATTAGAGGTAGGTAGGTTGGGAATCACTCATGGATTGAAGGTTAAAATGGTGACATGGATTGAAGGTCTTGCATAAATTGGAAGGATATCTTTTTAGCAATGATGTTGAAAATTTATTGTTACCCCCATCGTACTGCTGTAGGAGAGACCATGTCATTAAATTACTGATATTGGGTATAGAACAGGTAGATTTAAGATGTCATATTTTCCACAAACGATAAGGGATCAGAATAGCATTGTTCGACTATGCTATGGAGGAAAAGAATCTTAGATCAAAAGAAGTCCATTGTGTAATCACCCTTATGCCACATACCCTTTCATTGTCCTTCAAGGTACTATGTAATGTGATGTAGTCTGCATGCATGTATAAGGTGGCCCACATTAAATTGAAATATTTATTTCTCTTTAAATATGATAAATTATTTTTTATTGCATTATAGAAATGAAATGTTTTGTAACTACAACTTTCTTGCACATTACATGGCCAAAATTCATAGGTAGGTATTTAATGTATCCTGGCTCTGCACACTACAGAAGTCCTAAGTCCTAACATACATGAATTGAAACATCCTTAAATCCGTTTTACAATCGGTCATTCTTTAGGTCTGCATGCTTTATAACTCATTAATTTAATCCAAAATATCCAATAGCTCTCCTCACTCTACCTCACTTTCCCAGCATTCTCCCTTCTATCACCATCTTGGCCTCTTTTAGTATCTCCAGTAACAACTTTTCATTTTGGATGCATTATATTCCAATAATCTCTGTAGCAGCCCTGACAGGAGCAATGACAATATCTTCTAGTTGGGTTACTCCTGTCACATAGGTTAATGGGTAGGGCCCACATAAGAGAAAGCCCACATAGATTCCATTTAAGTGATGGTCTCATATTAACAACACTGTTGAGGAAAGCAACAGAAAACTATATCAGTTATCTTTTCAATGAAACTATGGATGGGTGCATACTACATTCTCATTGAAATTTGATTAGAAAAATAAATTTAAATAGCATGGATACTTCACAGAAACTAGTGGCTGTGGCTGGTGGACAGTACCAGTGGCGTCTTTTGTATCTTAAAGCTCCCTTCATCTTCTTCAAAGTATTACTCAGTCTTGTACAGCCATTTAGCTAGCATCCCTGCTAAATATACTACGTGGCTTTGTTGTTTCGAATGCACCTTTGCCTTAACATCATTATTTGAATTTGTCTTTTAATTTATAGCTGGCATCATTTTATTTCATATAATGTTTTGGATTATTCACCCATTTTTATAATATCTAAATTCTCACTTTCAAATAACCTTGACCTTTCTTCTTGTACTGGACAGTCTAATGTTTTTCTGTAGCATTATCTTAGCTCAATCACCTCCAAAATTGTAGAAGAAAGAACTTATGAATACATTCTGTGAGATACAAAAAAATCATTTTAAAAGCTAGTTATTTCTTATAAAATGACATGGGTGGAAAGAGGTGTAGAGGGCTCTCACCATTACATCTCATCAAATATTTTGACCTTTGCACTGGTATGATCCAATTATATACATTCTGTTAATCTACTGGGTAGCACTCGGTATTATTCTGTATTTTTGTTTAATTCCTATGTCGAAAATAATGATGGTTCATAGGAAAATTTCCATTGTATAAGTTGGGTTAAAAATTATTGATCCATCATCCACAATCACAAGAATACCATGATATGCTGAAGAAAGTAGTTTATGGAGTACATCTGAGGGGACGTCTTGGCTAATTTTTCAGATCTTCTTGTGCTTAGAGAGCCTAAATCTTGAAAAGTGCATAATTCATTTGTCTATGCTGTCCGCATCTATTTATAAAGTCCTTCAAGCTTCAATCACAGAAGCACTCGGAATAAACTCACCAATCAAACCAACTAAAAGTCATATTCAATATTAGTCCATGATAAAATTTAGTCTTGGTAAATATTAACAAATAAAAATGACAAACATTCAGTTGGGTATACCAGAATTTTTCTAAAATATGATGGATCAATTATAGAAAAAACTAAGGAGATCTAATTACGTCAGTTACTGAATATTGGATTTAAGATATACTTACATTTGCAATAAATACCAAAGTATCCTAATTGAAGAAATAATAATAAATTTTTTTGCTAATAGATCATTATACATAGCTTACATATAAACATGTAAGGCATGTCAAATATCAGATAAATGAAGCACATTTTAAATTTGTGCAGAGTAAAAGTCATAAAATGTAAAGCACATTCACACTCAAAGAATTCACTTAGTTCAGTCAATGAACTCGCTGCCCATGACTTCATCGACAGAAAAACATTTTTTTTGATAAATATACTTTTCAATTTGACCTTTAAAGAATCAACATTTTTACTGTTTAGAAGTTCAGGGTTCATTGACACCCTTGTTCTACCAATATGTAGAAGAAATGGTGGAAAAAGCATGGGAAGAGCTGGAGATGGGAATAAAGTCGGTGGGGAATTCATAAAATCAGTTTAGTTTGCTGAAAATCAAGCTAATCAAGTTTCTCAGTCAGCCAAGGGGTTGCAAGCATTGCTGATTGCATTGAAACCCCATTATAGTTTTTGAGCTCTGGAAATAAGAAAAATTTGCTTGGGGTGGGAGGAATGAGGAGAATAGGGTGAATGTGGCAAAATTTTGTCCAAATATCGCGGTTATTTCTTAGTAATAATTATTTAAAAATGATACACTCACATATTTGTGGAGGAAATGGTTAAACAGGCACAGAAAGAACTGGAGGGAGAAATGAAAGTAGTTGGGGAATTCTTAAAATTAATTAGGCTTGCAGATGACCAAGCTTTTATTTGCCAGTTGAGGTTTTCAAGGTTTGCAAATATTGATGGGGGCATTGGAAAGCAGCGTTATTGGCATGGGATGAAATAAATTCAAACGAAGCAAAGATTTTGCAACTTTTGAGAAAGAGAGAGTTTTTTAATCCTATTAAAATAGGATTTCATAAACTAGAGCAGGTGGAACAGTATGCCCATCTCCGAAGCGTTTTGATTTCTGCATTAGGCAAAGACGCTTTCATCAGGAGGGAGTAGATGACCGGAATTTGAGTAAGGATGTTAAGAAAAGGCTTGTTAAAACTTTGAATGGGAAGTGGTTTTTTATCGCTCAGGGTTGGTTATTGAAGTAGGTTGATAGGTATAGATTGGAGGTTTTTGAAATGTGGGTTTCGAGAAGGGTGGAAAAGGTGGAGTGAACTGAAAGGAAAAAAAATGAGGAAGTGCTGGAATGTTTGGGAAGGAGAGGTGATTGATAGGAGAAATCAGAAAGAGGCAGGAAAGATGTGTGTAGAGCATTTGATTGGCAATGGCATATTGAAGATGATGACAGAGGTCAGAACGTTAGGCATACAAGGGAGGGGCAGGAATAGAATAGGCATGTTGGATGGAATGAAGGGAGGAAGGAAGTATTCGGGGTTGAAGAGGGGTTTATTTTAATGTTGGATGTTAGGTTATGTTTTGTTAAGAGGCAAGGGAATTGTCACTTGTACTGTTTGGCAGCTTGTGTCCATGTAAAACCTATCCTAAACAGTATATTACCTTAGATTATAATAATTTTGTGATTCACCCAATTAAATGCCTTGCTAGGTCAACTAGTGATCCCAGTGTTTCTTATTTACTGTATAAACATTTCGATACAGCATACAATAATTTTAAAAATAGCAATAATAATTGAGTGTTCTTTTCAAAAGCCATGCTGATAAAGGGACAAGATATTTTATTTTTCCAGATACAGCGTTAATTTTGCTGGTCATAATATTTTCAAATATTTTTGAAAAACTATGTTGGGCAGCTATAGGTCTATAATGATTCATTTGAGTTGAAGAGTCCTTAGTTTAGTAAACAGGTACAATCGTAGATGTTTTTAACTGTAAAAGGAAAACACCATTGGGTAAAGATGCATTAGTGAAAAATAATAAAGGTGGTTTAATCAGATCATAACTAGAATAGATCACTTAACCAGATATTTCATCCAGCCCACTTCCCAAGTTCTCCTGAAATTTGTTAATATTACATAGAAGCTCCTATTCAGAGCAGAAATTACTGAAAAAGAACAAATGAAAGGAAGTTTGGAGTAATTTAATATTTGTAATTGAAGATGATAGTACATTTAGTGTAAAATGAGAATGAAATTGTTCTGCTAAAGATAAAAAACTATATCCATCCATGATATTTGGTAACTTTCTTTTTGCCATTCACTTGAAACTATTTATTTTTAAGTAAGAAATTGGATGAAAACATTGACATGTGCTGCTACTTCAAGTTGAAGTTTAGTAATAAGGAACGTATGGGTAAGAAGGAACTTATGCCAGGTAGTCTAAAATATTCATGGTAGAAATTACACTGTCAAAATTATGTTGCATTCTTATTCAGATTGAACAAATCTATTCAAATTAACAGTAGAAGGTATTATTTCAGTTGTTTCAATAGTGCTGCCGTTAATAATGCTATTTGAGAGAAGTGGGATATTATATACACTTCATTTCAGGATGATGTGATCCCTCTTTTTGTAGAGACAACTTTTTTAAAAACACTTGTACACATATTTTTTACCACACATCCTTCATAGTTTGATATCTTAGGAATGTTGGACATAGACATTTGAACTTTATCTCGCTAGAATGAAAGCATGATTTCAAAAATCAATGAAGTCCTCATCTTTGTGTCAGTAGGTTAAGTAAGTGTCTTAGGCATCATGGTAAAGTTTGATAGAAATCCAATGCTTATTTATAAAATATCTCAGATAAAAATATTTCTCTTGAAACCAAACTGCCTTGGAACTGAAACTGCGTTGGGCTATTCTGGAATAGCCTGAGTTACTTGCTAATTATCCAGCACTAGTTTTCAAAGCATAAAACTGCAATCAACTGAAACTCCATTGTCCAATTTCATTGCTACTTCCTTGATACAGGACCACTGTACTAATAAAGGATGGGATCGTTGGTCAATATCAGACCATCTTAACAGCCTTTTTTGGTGGGTTTATTATCTTGCTCCTGAGTTGCAGTTGCATTTAAGAACCCCCAATCCATTCAATAAGAATTATTTTTCTCTTTTTACAAATATGGTTAATTAAAACTGGAATGGACCCGAACAATGTGAAAGATTAATGTAACCACTGGACTACCATTCCCCATACCTATCTAACATAAGTTTAAAAAACAAGTTAGCATTATACTTCTATGGCTAGTTTTGACTGATATGCATATAAGAAGGTACCTACTGATATCTATTAATATTTTCTGGAACCTATAATATCTGCAATGACAGTGTTTCAAGGATGCCTATGGTTTCTCTGCTCCACTTATAAAAACCAAAATTATTAAATTGTTTTTCAGAGTGGCATTCTGATTTGAATCACATTCATGCTACTAAGATAATATCTCAACATGAACTGGAGTGTCCATTTCTATTCACAAACACTTTTTGGGAATACTATTGGAATGAAATGCAGTCCTCGAATAGCTGTTTCAAGCTGGCCAATATTGTATAACTACAGCATGGAAAAAATACAATCACTATTATTTCCTGGGAATTAGAGTCTTGTTTTTGTCTTTGATGTCTGCATTGCATATGAGCATTGAATTTGATGGGACACTGGGCATTCTTGTTTGGAATGTTAGTCATCTGTGATATGTCACTAATCCTTCAAGCTTCTTTGCATCATTAATAAACTACTTTTGGTTGTACAATTGAAGTGTCTTAAAGTAGGGACTGTCGTCAGCATCTCAGTGACTGCTAGGAACCAATTCCAATTGGGGAAATATAGATAGTGCCAATCCTGTCATAAAAAGGAGAATAAACTAAGCATTATGAGCCAGTCTTGCTTAAATTCCCTACTCAATAAAATCCTAAAATAAATCACTTCTAGCAACTTTGACATTTCTTGACCATAAACAAATTGATAATTGGCAAACAGCATGGCATAAGTGAACAAATGTATTACAAGCACAAATGGCTCTTTCAAGGCTTTTTATGTGAAATTCCATGGGAAGGAATGAAAAAATACAACTGCATTGGCATAGAGAAATTATGCAATTTGAGAAAAATTTATTGACTTTAATCTTGTCCCCGAGTACAACATGTTACATTTGGATAATGATATGTGTATTTGGAAGAAATAGTTTATTTACATTTTTTTTAGTCATTGCTTTGATATATTTTTGGTGTAAGGGAAAGGTAAAGCCTTTATCCAGCTTTAATCTTTTTGTGTTCACTGTTGCACGGAAAGGTATTCTTCATCACTCTATAATTATGCTGACTAAACATTCAATGTTTTTATTTTTAAATTTGGGAAAACTTGCGAAAACCAATATATATGCGTAATTCTATGTATTTAATGATTCAATGGACACACTTTGATAAATTATTTACTAATGCTGAAATGTTTTGGTAGACATCTGAACTTTAATATGAAATCATGGAGTGATTGATATTCGTGAACGACTGAATAATTGATCAGAACTCAGAATCACTTCTATACGAGTTTATGATATACTCATATGTGAATAATTTTATGGATGCTTTAAAGATGCGCGTAAGTATCAGCCCATAATAAAATATTTTCTCATCGGGAATTGAGAATTTATGCTGGCCTCAACTTAGGACTCAAAATGAAGTACAGTACTGGACGAATTGATGATACATTCCGAAAGAATCACCCTTTACTCTCTTTATATGAAACTAAGGAAGAACGGATCATCTTCCCACAAAGCACCAATTGTATTGTTAGTCTTGGATTTGGGTTGCACCGAAGATGATGACGCTGCATGCGATGACCGCGGGGCTCGGACATCAAGGTGCGTCTAGGGATCAAGCAGCGGAAACAATCTTCGGGCATTTCGCTCCTTCGAACTCCTGAGACTTGTCTTTTGTGGACCCTGCCGATCTCGTCGTATGAGCATCCCGCAGTTTACGGGCACCAAGCGACGCCGACCCGCTGTTTTAGAAACGCTGCAGGAGAAAATCTGACTAGAAAAAAGAGGAGCACGCTCCGTCTGTTTCTTCTCTAGGAGTAGAAGGTGAGGACGGACGTCTGGTTTCCTCGGACTAGGAGGAAGGGTGGCATTCCGCGCGTTAAAGTCTCTAGCCACGCCATGTAGAGTGGAGCGGACACAACGCCTCGCCTAGGCATTGGTAGGGACCTTGAAAAGGATAAGAACAGCGTTATAACATCCATTAATTATTTTGGATGACATTTTATATGAATAGGTGCTCAAGTTTACTGAGACAGAATCACTTAATTGAAAATAGATAGTGAGTGAACTGCACTGGTTACGTTACATTTCAATAGCGAATGAACTACACTGGTTACGTTACATTTCAAAACAGAAATATTGCATTACATTGACACGGAACGTGGTAACACACAAAGGTGTGTGGCAGGGGATGATTACCCACCAGACTACTTTGGACCCAAAATACTTTTCCCTCCTAGCGCGGTCGGACAACGTTATTCTGATCCTTTATCATTCATGGGAAAAATGGCTTCTAAAATCTATCTGCCCTACTCTTAATCTGACTAATTTTATTTACGTGATCTCTCCTAGCGTAGTACTATGGGCCTAAAAATATATTTTCAACATCACTGCCAAAGAGACGTCCTCCCAATGTATGCAAGAGATTTTATCTGCAATTTAACCTTCACTCCGTCAGTGATTCCCATCCTAGCTGCTCTAATGTTTTGGACACGCTACTAAGTTTATCATAACAACGTTTTACAAATCTAGCTCTTCTACGCTGCACGCGATCCAATTAAGTAATCAATCTAACTTCGTAAGGATCGTATACGATCTTATACAGTATTAGTGGCACACGTGCGTAAACTTTGATGACTAAATGCATGGAATGTAAAATTTAATGTGAAATTTTATGCATACATATATATTGAATGTATTTTACCACCTGGCAAACTGCCAACTTTTAACGCTTTCCAATAGATAAATAAATCCCATTACTTATTCCTAATCTACCGTTTTCCCTTCACTCCATCATTGATGGTTGGTGATCATGAGAACAACTTATGCTGCGTGCGAAATCAAACATATTGTTCGGTGGTAGTCATGCATAGCAACCTTTTCCATTTTGAAAGAGGAACTAAAACCAACCTGATAATATATCCCCGCCAAATTCCTTCCTCATTAATTCATACTAGAGCTATATAATATGTGGTAAAAGTTAATAAAAGGAAAACATAAAATACTTTCCAAACGCAACAGAAAATATCATATATTTCATGATTTAAATAGGATATTCTATGAAGAGACTTCTATGTGATTGCCCGGATACGTATGGAAATATATTATTTCTGCATATGATGAGTCCATGCAAAAGAAAAGTCACCAATTTGCCAAACATTTTCTCTATTAGCCGAAATGACTAATTTTTTTGCGCTCCTTTTTAACTATCAGAGTAAAATGTTTTTGTGACGAATATTCTCAGCATATGTTAAGGAGGTTGCATGGACATTTCAAATATATTAACATTTGATAGCATTACCTTTATCTGTAGTCCTTAGCGCACTGTGTTAAATGAAAATGATAAAACAGGGCCTTAATATGTTGCATATCACGGAAAATGGCATTGATTTTTCAAGATGCTATTAGTGATCTTGTGGCAGTATAGAACTAACACCAGGAGAATAATAGATTGATGTTTCAAAAGTTATAGTATGTTGCTCACAAAAGGCTGATATAATGTGCAGAGTTATATACGAGTTGTAAGCATTTTTAATACTGCTAACCATTCTACATTGCTAAAGTTAAGTTATTCATATGACGCAAAATAATTAACAAACGTCTTTTATAGAAAAATATGATAAAAAAGGAATATGGCGCAAGAAAAATATTTAAAAACCTCATGATTTCAAAACTAATCGCCTCGGAACTTGTCCAAAATAAGTTTGAGAGAAACTTTAAAATATTAATAAGAACTTTAAAAGAGTGCTCAAAACTGCGCATAACATCGTTCCTAGAGGCTACATTAATATTTTATTATTCCTCATTAAAACATGAACAGTTTGACACACTGACTCGGAGTGTTACGATCTAACCTGACATTAACAAACCTTGTAGGTTGACTAAGAAACCAACTTTCTATTACTCATTTTACCGTGGGAACGCCGTGGTTTGTCAAGCAAAGAATAAAATTCATGGATTGTTATTAAATTTCAAGTTGAAATACAAACAACAAAACTCTGCAAATAACGAAAGTATTATCAAGTTTGACCATTGTAAGCTATGTTCTCATGTAACTGTAACTCCATTTTAATTAATTTCTTGTTATAGTAGTAGCTGTTAGGGGAGGCGACCGACAGCTTAAGTCATTTACGCCATTAGGGATGGATGGAAAGAAACCTGACTTCGGCATTAGCCTACTCTTGTTGAAAGGGATCAAGAGCGCCAAGGGATTCGCAGTTTAACGTCCCATCCGACGGAGGACGGTCAAGTGGGGATCTGGATACCATTGAAAAATATTTGTTATCTCCCGGATTTGAACTCGGGCTCACTCGATGGGAAGCCTGTACGTTAGCCATCGCACCATCTCGATCCCCATCTCTTGTTATGGATCTGTAATTCGCTATAATTTCAAGAGCAAGATAGTAAGTCATAATAAAGCGAAAAAACTCTATTATTATCGAGCCATTGTTAATCATTCTCTGCATTGTTTTTGATAGCTTTTGATATTTCTTAATTGACGTCTAACAGGGTTGTAACATCTAGCTAAGAGATTTGATTGGAATAAAACTAATACAAGATGTTAAAACTAAAGAATTATTAATCAATATACTTATTTGCCAAGATACTCTTCGTTTTAAACGTACTCGTTCGTCGTACTTAAAGATACTCGTTCGTCTCAACGTAACTGCTCACATTAATGAAAAGTACGTAATACTTTTAATTAAGTTCACGCATTTATTTGTTCTTGATAGAGGACGATAAATTGCAAAATTCGACAATTTTGCAGATGAAATTTATTGAAATTTAAATAAAAGACATGAAGTTTAACAAAAATGTTGTAACGAGTCATGGTATATTTTCTAATTATTTTCACATTTATGGTAGTGAAATTGTTAATCTCAAAGAGAATTATTTTGACTATGGTGAAAGAAGTTAAAACCTTAAGTATTAATTATAAATCGAAGCACCAAATCTTATTTTTCTTTTCATCCTCTCTAAAGGATTAATTCAGTTTTCTTTCCTGAGTATTCGTCGTAATTTAGAAATTATAAAGTAGAAGTTACAATCTCTCTAGGCGGAAAAAGAAGTCCAATATAAATACAAACTTACATGACGATCATATTAGCCTTGCTGGAATTCTCTAGAAGCAATTCCCGAAGGCGGAGTTGCCTGTTAGTTTTTGTTTGCAGCGCAGTTAGTTCCGCATCCGTCACCATGCATTCTGAAAAGAATCGAATGATATATAAGGATTATTCTTTCAAAGTCTTTTGATGTTACTGTCATTTTAAACCATAAAGTAAACCCAAAACAGTGGCGAATCCAGTGGAGGGTGGGAGCAATGGGACTACGGCTTTCCATCAAAACGACGTCCATGTTATGGTATTCTTTTTTCTGCCCAATAAATTGTCTAAAATTACCATGCAATACAAAAACCGAAAAAAAATTTGATTTGAACAAATGTCATATTACATTTCTTTTGTTACTGACTTCATTAATCCCTCCTCCCCCTTCCCCGACCAGAATGACCCAGAATGGGCCCCTATGCCTATTTATGTAATATTTGTACGGAGGCCATCACGAATTGTGGGTAACACATTCATTTCCGATAGATAAAGGGGAATGATCAAGTCCTTACTTGCGCTCGCGTTGCTGTCCCCTTCCATAAACCCTTGAAGAAGGCTCTCGAAGAACAGAACGGTCTCCTTTTTCGGCGTTTCACCCACCGTAATAAACCATCTTGAGACTCGAGTAATCGATGCGGAACTTTGAGAGTAAGATTGCCATGCTGTGGGGAAAGGGAGAAGAAACGATTAACTAACACGTGTGTGAAAGAAAATATAATGAATCAAGGTGAAAATATATACTATACTATATAATACATTAAATTAATACAAAACCATATAATAGTAATAACTTTCCACTTAAAAAAATTATTATACACTCATAATTTCAACAAATACTGTCTTTTAACGGACAAAATAAGGTCCCACTATTTATGTGAATACACCGCAGCGTACAAATGAGAAAGGGAATAGAAAAGACGACATTAAGAGGAAAATAGGAGTTAGGCAAGATGTAATGGAGAAGTGGAATATAGATGAGCACTAAGTTGTGGGTGGATGTTGAAATTTTTGGCCCCTTGTGACTCATCAGTGCTTAATTAGTGGTGGGTGGTTGTCTGAAAAATGGCCATCAACAAGCTTAACGAACAGTAATCAGTATCATATTAATGCAAAACGTTTGAGGATGTACGTTGGCTTTGACAGTCGACAGCTTGGCACATACACATAGTGATACTCACTTTCGTTCCTCAACTTCCAGCTCCAGTCTACTGTTTGCCAACGCAAATATCCTCAGGTTACAATCAGACCAGTTGTGTCTTGTCGTTATTATATAAGGAAGCAAGCAGCGTGAGGCCTTTTAAATAATAAACCCAAATCTTTAAAATGACATGCAAAATATAAATGAGGCAATTTTGATGCTGACATTAGTATTCTATTAAAAACAATTATCTAAAATTTAATTATTTAAATTAATTACTGAGAAACTTGCGAGGAAGTTGCATGTGGAACATACCTACTCAACGTAATGTTATAGTGAACCATTATTAAGTACATTTAGAACAAAATGAATGATTATATTGACCACTTTTACAATTAACCTCTTGCTCAAACTGCCATAATTATATGATAATTTGTATGATTAACCTCTTGGTCTAATGTCGTCCGATACGATAAATTATGTCATGTGAATTTATTTGCCAAATATGGGTAAAGAAGGTGATGGGAAGGGAATATAGAGCTGTCAAATAGGATTGGGAGGAAAAAATAAATAATAAGTTACTCAAAATTTGGCCACTCATCGAAGACTGCAGGATAGTTGGCTGAGTTTTATTTAGGCTTGCAGGATTAGCCTAAAAGTATAGGAGTCGTAACTTGCAGACTGATAATTTCTACAAATTTTCCAAGGGGTTGATATATTTTTGAGCGGTCATATCCTTTTCCTTCCTGCCTGTCTTTCTTAATTCCACTTATCTTTCTCTCACGCTTTTTTTCTTGGTCATTAGTCATTACATCCTCATGACGTAAGTTTTCTCGCGATGCCTTGTAAGATTGTTACACTTGAGACTTATTACACTCTTAACTTAGGTTTAACATCTGATATTTTCATCCGGGGTGTACAGAGTTGAGAGTGGGATTGCGCGGAACTATTTGCTCGATAAATTGCATACCTCCGTCATCATACAGCCACCACACATCCACCGTTCCGCTCTTCTGCTTCCTCTGGAACTGTGTCATCTGGTCCAAGATCTCTGGAGGAATGTTTTGCTCGAATGGGAGCCTAAGTCATTCAGAAATACAATTTCGTTATACAATGCAAATATTGAAACATTTAAAATTATGCGAAAGTTATGTCGAATCAAGCTAGAAAGCCTTAAGGATTGACTAATCCGGACGGATGGTCGATTTTAATTTACCCTCTCCCTCCTTCAATTTCTAACTTGGAAAATAGTGACAAACATTCCTGAGAGTCAAATCTCACCCTTTTAAATATTTGTAACATGAAAAACAACCTTCAATCATTATTTAATACTTAGAAAATGTACAAGTTAATAATTAATATGTGCTTTATCCACCTATCAATAAATCAGTACCGAAGTTTTTTAAACTTAACTTTGATTGTCCCACTTGCGACTAATTGGCGAAGTTAAGCTTTTATTGTGCGTATATAATGAACCATTGGAACAAAGGGTGGCTAGATGCTACATTTGTAATGCATTTAGAGTAAAGATTCTGGTTGTAAAATTGTTTTGCCTATTTTTCTATCTTATGCCTCGGGAGGACTCTTATATTCCTGTTGTTTACAATGGAGGATTTCATCGTTTTTATGTTTAGGATTTAAATTGTAGAAACCCTGAGGTAATTAAAACATTTTCCACTCACAATTTCTTCGCAATTGCTCGAGACTTCGATTTTAAAATGTCGTGTGGGTTTACTGCGTCCGCGGCTTTCTTGTCTTTGCTTCTATCGTCGTTGTGATTGACTGGCGACGTTCCAAGAGAGCCTGTGGTGAGAAAATCATCAAATTTATTAATACGATGTAAATTTAGGACTTTTATGATTAGGGAGTACAAAATTCGGAATATGAATAATAAGGTTTTCATTTAATGCTGGAACAAAAATCAAGTTCAGAAAATTGGTTATTTCCGAATAAGTTCAGGGATGGCTATCGAAATCAAAGGAGGAAGTTAATCGATACTAGTGCTGTTTATTGTCTACATAAAAAAGTCTCCACCATATAAAATAATTTAGGAACCATATGGGAACATTGGAGTAGCATTTCCTCCATGGACCCTTAATGAAACAGTGCTGGAACAGTGCTATTGTAACTTCAGTTGTGCTAAGAGTGTCAGGTCAATGATGACCCAGATTGATAGGTTGTTATTGTCTCGGTGAATGAGTATAATGATACGAATATTATGCCCAGGCGTTGCTAAAAAGTTTTCTCAATGCGAAACTTTGTAATAATTTCATATCTAGTGCATAATTTGCCAAGGAACTATCAATTTTAGTTGACGAATAATTGTTCTTACGTGAGAAAAAATTGACTTATGTTTTACGTGATACTCCCGGTCCGGTACAGACTATGGATCGCAACAGGGAGAGAAGAATAAATGAAAAGAAAATGCCTAAGAATATATAGCCTTAGAAGGCGATTGAACTCACTCACCGCTGGTGTGGAGGGAGGAGTCAGAGTCGTATCTTTCGAGTGTGTCCAGGCTCCCGGTGGAGTCGAGGTGAGCCAGCATGGGCTTGGGTCGCAGCCGCCCCGTCCTGTCGTCGTCCTCAATGACCCTGCGGACGCCGAGGGGGCTGCTGCCCAGGGAGGGCTGGGAGCGGAGGTCGGGCGCGGAGGAGGAGGCGGAGGGGATGGCCAGCGAGAGGGCATCCGTGTGCTCGTCCTGCGAATGGGGGTGGCTCATGGTGACGCGGGAGTAGTCGAGGCCCGTGGAGACGCGGAGGATGGCCACTCCCAGGCGGTTGTCGAAGGCGTCGCTGCAAGGGAAGAGGGGATTGTAAAAAACCTTTGCACAGAAAGACAGTTGAAAAATTGGGTTGTGAGTTGAGAACAGAAGGAAACAGAAAAAAATAATTTTGTAACATGTTCCCGAAACTTGAAAACAGATCATGTATCCGTTGAATATGTAAGGGCGTAGATATTAATTAATGCGTGGAAAATTGGACGGCAAAAACAAGACATTTTATCAACCTTGTAAGTGTTTTGGGCCAAGATGGTAAAGTAGTTGGAACATAAGGAGAAGAATTGCCTCGGGCAAAGAAGCTTTCACAAGGAGGAGGGAATTGATGACAATTGACGCCAAGAAAATCCTAGCGAATACTGTGGTTTTGTACGGTGCGGAAACTTTGTCACTGGAGCAATGTGACAGGCGTATGTAGATTGGAGGCTTTTGAAGTGTGGGCGTTGAGAAGGATGGGAAAGGTAAAATTGACGCAAAAGAAAAACCAAGGACTAGGTAAGGTGGGAGTGGAGAGAGGATTATTGGGAGATAACCAAAGGAGGCAAGAAAGTTTGTTGTCTCCGGCGTAGCTTTATGGAATTTGTATGACATATTAAAATGAAATTATTGACTTTGTAATTCCACACACTTAATTTAAGAACACGACCCAGGTTTCGATGTTTAACGTCATCATCGTACCTAGTGATGCCGTTCAAGGTCATGGCTGACCTGGCCTGGCTCATGGTAATGTATGTAAGTAATGTATGTGGAATTACAAAGTCAAAAATTTAATTTCAATATAATAGGCAAGAAAGGTTGATCCATAACATTTTTATTGGTGATAGATTGTGATGGATGAAAATGACCATCATGTTGGGTGGTGTAGAAGGGAAGTAGACTGTATGCGGATTTGAAGAAGGGTTTATTGGGAAGTGCAGGTCAGATTATGTCTTGGGCGAGGCTAAGGAACGTAGGAGTGTTAAGTTTGTTACCATTCAATATTATTTGAAAATATGTAGTATACGATATAAGAATTCAGAGTTATAGTTAGAAATATTCAAATTCGAAATTGACCATGATAATTTTTAGGAGAAGATTTTGGAAGTGGGTTCCTAGAGACGTATAATTAAATTGTAACTTATGCAAATCCACACATTGACCTTAAACAACTTCCGAGATCTGTCAATCAAACAAACTTTGGATTGATTTTTCAAATCTTGGAATTGCATGTACCCAATGGAAACGAGAGTTACTTACTGGAGAGTATTGAAGTAGCCAATGAGTTCGGAGCGTGGGCAGGTTTGCCAAATTGATTTGTATCCCATGGCGAGCACGTTGGGCTTAAGTTTGCCTACTCCAGAAGCTTGTATGAGGGCCTGTGCGCCCTCCTCGAATCCTAGGCCATCGACGGTCGAGTAGAAAGCCTTCACCTTGTGCTGTTTGAGCCACTCCGCCGCCCGCCTCTGCCTGGCGCCCTTGCCTCGGTGTGAGAGACGTTCCTGCAATGGATCAAATGTTAAAATATTGGCTGTTATTGATAACCAAGCGATGGCTCTGGAAAAACCATATAAACATCGCTCACTAAAATACTGCTTTCGTCAGAATACCTGTAATGGTCCCTTTAACTCTTAGAATACGTGTGAATAATGTGGATGTTTAAGGCAGGGACAGAGGGGAGAATTCTGGAAAAACGTGGTAGAGGGAGAAAAAGAGTAGGCATTTTGGATGTAATTAAGGTAGGTAAAACGATGCAGATCTAACGAATGAATTATTTATGTGTAGTCTAAGGTTTAAAGATATATTTCGCCATGTTATTCCGTCAGCTTCGTGTCAGGACCTCGGATTACAGTGGCTTGTTTTGCCAGGGTCTATCATAAAATTACCCCAGTCTGGTAGATTGCTGCTAATAATAACAATGATTACTACCCTAAATAATGGTGGTATCCAAATGATGAAGAATGCAACGAGAGTGTATTTCTGATAGAGTCACTCACCTGTGATAGATCCGCGCAAATGAGAAGCGATAAGTTCTTGGTGACGAGGTTGAACACATCCAGGAGCGGAGGTCTTTCCGCCGGCTGCCCGATCAGCAGAAGAACCTGCGGTCGGTAGTTCTTCACGTGGTCGCCGATGTTTGAAAGGCGGAGTGTGGAAGTGAGAGCATTCTTATATGTCTGGGCCTGCGTGGACGAACCCCAGTTGACGTCTGCGGAAATAAGGAAGTTGGTCTCTAATTGCAGTAAATGTTATCGAAAAATTGGTCGTTAATGCAAGATGATAGACAATTAGATTGAATAATTTTTAAATGTAGGTTTGGATAAAGATGGCAAAAGTTACATTGACAGACAGGAAAACAGAAAGGTAAGAGGCATGGTGAAATGGGAGAGTGAGGGTTTGCTGGGAGAAATCCAAAAGAGACAAGAAAGGTGGATGCATACAATTTTGATTGGCGATGGAATTTTGAAAACTGAGTTAAATGGGAGAACGTTAGGGATGATGGACGGAATGAAGGGTGGTGTAAAAAATGTGTAAAATGTATCCGAAATTGAAGAAAGTTTTGTTGTTATATGTGGTGTCAGGTTCTCTTGCCAGGCAAGGCTAAAAATGCATATAGCTAACAAGCGAGGCCATGCGTATTGCATAGGTTTTAGGAAAGAACATTTTACAAGTAAATTGAACGAATGAACAATTATAAATGTATAAAATGAATTTCAGGTTTTTAAGATAATTAAAACTCAGCAAAATTAGAAAATATACACTAAGATGAATAAATATGACGGTAATTGTACATGTGTTTAACGTGGCACCCGCTGTAAACGATATAAAAACATGTATGGTTTTGAAAATAAATTTGATTGAATTATTAAATATATTTTTTTAAAATTGACTTTCCATGAACGTCATTTTGATAACAGGACATTTAAAGACTTGAAAACATCTCCCAATCTGAAATAAAAATCTGCTTAATACAAGTTGTTATAAAAAGTATCGGTAAATTAATTGCAAATATAAATTAAAATACCTGGTTTCCTGTAAACAACGATAAGGTACAGCGCAAATATGATTAGAAGGGTGATGATGGATGCAACCCAGTTTATGAGGAACATTATTCCGACGCAGAGGACAAATCCAAGAAGGCTGAGCCACATATTGTAGTACTGTAACAGAGAATAGGAGGATGCCATCAATTAGCAATAATTAAGTAGCAGATTTATTAAATTATGGACAATTTTTATTGAATAAAACCCTCAGAAAAATGTTGAAGGAAGCATAAAATGGACTGGTTCAGATATTTTATCTTTTTATCCAACCATTTGTGCTAATCACGCAATTCAAATAAACTAATGTGAGTAGGAAGCTTAGGAAATAGCAAAGATTTGTTTGCGAAATATTTTGACAGACAATTTAAACAAAATATATAAACGAGCTAGTATTAGGCTTGGATGAACTTGGATGTTCTTATACATTTTAAATAAAGTATTTTTCCGTTAATGGTGAACGTAGATTGCGTTGGAAAATCGTCGTTCAATTTTATTTGATAATTTAAAGAATATATAACGGTTATCAGAAAAGAGCTCGGCTGTGTACAATTTATTATGCACCCGTCTCCATTTTCCTGATGATTTTTTTCAATGACAATTTTGAAGAAAGTTAAACATTCATTGAATTTATAATTTCAATAGCGTTGAAGAGGGCAACTCAACGAAATGACAGTTATAAGTAAAAATTAATTATTTTTCTGGGTTGAGGTTAAAAGCGGTTATCTCCGGATTTCGGATAATTGTGGAATGTTTTCGTATTTCCTAAATAAACTATGGACATTTTTAAACATAAAAACAAGGAATATATATATATATATATATAAACACTAGGTTAATAAATATTAAACACTATGTTTAAAACAATGTTTCTGATGACGACGGCCGTGCCGTCGAAACGTAAATATCTACTGTAAGTGTCCTTCTTTTATGTCTCTGTGTGTTTAATATTTATTAACCCCTAGTGTTTGTGTGTTTGTGCGTCGCCGGAGTGCGTCATTTTCAAGATTTTACACACACATATATATATATATATATATATATATATATATATATATATATATATATATATATACATATACATATACTCTTGAAGATGACGCACTCCGGCGACGCACAAACACACAAACACTAGGTTAATAAATATTAAACATACAGAAACATAAAAGAAGGACACTTACGGTAGATATTTACGTTTCGACGGCACGGCCGTCGTCATCAGAATCATGATTCTGATGACGACGGCCGTGCCGTCGAAACGTAAATATCTACCGTAAGTGTCCTTCTTTTATGTTTATGTATGTTTAATATTTATTAACCTAGTATTTGTGTGTTTATATATATATATATATATATATATATATATATATATATATATATATATATATATATATATTATTGGCTACCATGATTCTCAAACGCTCCCTTTATTCCTATAGCCAAATTTTTCACGTTTCAATAGAGCCTTTCCATGAAGAGAATAAAGCATAAAGCTTCTTTTTGTTCCTCGGTTAATGCATTTTGATAACCGAAATTGATTGTTGGATACACTGGTATTTCATTGATATGCCCCCACCATTCGAAAGTTTTCATGAGTGTAATCATCTAGTAAGAGAGGGTCTGTTGACTATAGTCGATGCTATACTAAACATACAAAACATACGTGATGCTGTTTTCGAGAAATAGGAAGACTAGGTTAAATATTAAAATAGAGGTACGTAAACTAGAGCAGGTGTAACAGTTTACCTATCTTGGAAGTGTTCTGGACTAAAATGGTCAAAGAAGTAGGGACATAAGGGGGAGAATTACGTTAGACAAAGAATCTTTCACAATGAAGAGGCAACTGACGACAGGAACGTCGAGTAAGGAGATTGAGAAACGACTCGTCAAAACATTATGGAGCGTGATTTTATACGGCGCGGAAAAATGGTTTTTGATGCAAAATGGTAGAAGTACATTGGAGGCTTTTGATATATGGGTGTGGAGAAGGATGGAAAAGGTTAAGTGGAATAAAAGGAAGACAAACGAGGAAGTATTAGGAATTATGTCAAGTATGGTTTGCGATTCCCTGCGTGTTAATGATGTTTTGTCGGGAGAAATCCGAAAGAGGCAGGAAGGAAGGTCGCACAGCATTTTGGTTTACAATGGATTATTGAAGACTGTGATAAAAAGGAGTGCGTTAGGTAAGCGAGGAAGGGTAAGGAGTAGGATAGGCATGTTGGATGGAATGAAGGGAGAACATACGAGTATGTTCGGAATTGTTGAGGGACATACTGCGCTGATGTCCGGTTTAATATTTTTGTTAGGAGGGGCAAGTAAATGTATTGTTTACAATTTTATAGTCTGTGCTCATCCAAAATCTACCTTAAACAGTGGAATACCACAAATAATAAAAATGATAATGATAAGCTTATCAGGTACTGTATATGCTTAAGAATTCAAATAACAGCATTATCCGAGGGTCAGATTGAAATACCGAGTTCGTTCTAATATTTGGTTATATACTTAATTTGTTCATACTTCTAAAATTCACCATGCAGAAATTCGCAAAAGTGTCACCTTACCTTAAATGTTGGTCGCCAGCCGACAGGCTTCACGAGAGCGGCGTGGAAAGTGCAGAAGTTGATTAGGGCGTAGGAGGCGAGGTAGAAATTGGAGATGAGAGGAGCGATGATGTTCAGCTCGGCTGAATTGGGAAGGAAGGAGGAGAAATAATATTTACCACATTTTTAAGAATATTTCCGGGAGGACACAATCTTTTAAAAATAAATTCTAATAAACATATATTAGAGTTAACTGTAGTTAGTTGAAAATTTCAATGTTTTATTTGTAAAGCACTATCATATTTTGGAAAATCTTTTGGTTGCAACTTTTTGTTTGCTGCGTTCTGCTGAAATCCAGGGGAAGACTTAACCTGTTATTAGGTTTCCCAGATACCAAAACATTGGAGTACACACCGCATAGTTTAGGTTGGCCGGCGAACATTATAGATACGCGAAAGGTCATGACCTCAAAATTGATTACGTGTATGCCAAATTAACCCCATTTTTTTCTTTGACTCAGCATACGATAGACAGGTAATTATGGACAATGAAATACGCTAACATCGGAAGGAACTAAAAAAAATAAAGTTACGAATTTCGCCCATTAACAATATTCAGAAAATAAATGATAGATTATGAATTACGCTAATATCGTTCGTACTTCTATTTTTATTAGAGGTAAAATAATTTAAAACATAACAAATTACTTTTATTACTAACTAGCTCTTCAATTCCTTTCTGTCCCCTTTATTCCATATCGCAAAATGTTTTATTCTCCTCTGTATTATGTCTATACTTGTTAGTGAAATTTATTCTCATGTATCGAGAATCGGGTATTTCACCTCCAGAATAGACTTTGTTTGATCATGTATCAATGGAATTTCGAGTAGTGAGCCCGGTTTGAAGACGTTAATACCCAGTTGAAATGCGGCAAAATCACTTGGAATTTGCTAGGATTGCAACATATTTTACCAATGAGCAAGAATGCGGCGGAAATGAAGAACGTGAGCGCGTAGCCTCTGTATGGTTCCCCGGCCTTTCCGTATCCCTTAGAGAAGAAGATGAGTCCAGGGTAGATCTTGTCAATTCCCAGGGCCTGGATGAGACGTGGCACGGAGAGGAGGTTGGTCAGGGCCGTGGATAGCGTGGCCGCGAAGCACCCCGCGTAGATGAACGGACCCCAGAGAGAGACAAGCTGCATCACCTGGAGGAGCGAGAGGAAAGATGAGGAGGGGTGTAAAAGTCTAAAAGCCTGGTTTCATATTACTTTGAAACGTATGTCGTAAAACTGCGTTGCCAGAATGCGATTTTGCGATGCCACAAAGAGCGTTAGGATTCAGATAGTCGCCAAAGGTTGCTCTGCCTGGAGAAAATTACAATCGCTGTCTTTCATTTTTCATCTCCCATCAAAAAGCGTACGGATCATTGCCGCCTCGGCTGCATGAAAACCCAGCTTAATTCAGTTCATGTTTATGTATTATGATTGACTCATCACGCGGAGCGTGGGCCGGCAATGTCGGTAATCATTGTCCATCTTCGTGGATTTTCAGTTATACAGTCTCTTGTACAATAATCGAGACAGGTGGTGCACAGGCGATGATGTCAACAGGGAGTGTGAAAATTTTGACCAAGTGAACTTTGAACTTAATGTTTGATGCCTTCCCTCGATCTCAATCCCCTCCAATAAAATGTGCATATGCACTGAACATGGGTGGAAGTGCGCGTTGACTCCAATCATAAGCTAGGCTTATGATAGGATCTCCGATGGCTTTTCTCAAATTGGGACATCAAAAAGATATAAGAAAATTTGGGTGTCCTGAGAGGTTCCCGTAACCTTTTAAAAACTTACGTTTCCGTTATGTAGTCCACATGTTCAAATATAGTATGGTTTAAAATTTACGTAGAAGAGATGAGCGAAAAGCGTAATACTAAAGTGCTAATATTGATATCAGTTGCCACTGTATGAGGATTAATTTGATGTTCACATCCTATATCACCAAAACAAGGACACTGACTTAAACGTTGTCTAATTAATAAGATAGAACGCTCTTTTCTACGTTTATTTTTGTTCTTAGAATATTTGTGTTGATTTATGCGTAATTTGACTTAATCAGTATTTGGCAAAGAAAAGACTTTCCGCGCTTAAAATCTGATAACCCATGTTTGAGTAATTTCTGTACCTAAACATTCTGTTTTACTACTAACTTACAACTTTGAAGTTAGCGAGTCATGAATATTTAACATGTTTGAAGTGGCTTGTTGTTACAAAATAAAGAGACGCTATCGTTAAATTAGAGAGATTCTGTTGTGTTTGAAGCGAATAAATTGAGAAAATGCTGGATTGTATTGACCCTAAGAACACGAAAATTACGGAAGCGCGGAAGAAAACCTTCAATGGTTGCTAAGATCACCGACATCAATTTTTATTTTTCTTGATTTGACCCCTGAAAATCGCCAAATAGTAAATGAAAGAATTACCATTTTTCGCTCGTTTGCAAATTTCAATATGAACGTACAACAGGTGAGACTAGGAAACCTATAAATATATATTAAGAAGTGCAGAAACGATTTTGGTAGATAGAGCGGCTTTATACTAATAAAAATTTCGCATTACTGTGCATCATAATGTAAACATTATTGTTAACGACATAAAAAGAATTTACGAAATCACTTCATCATGGACTGAATACAAATATTAAAATTAAGGAACAATTGTTTCATGATTACACTGGATTTATCTAAACTCCAAATATTTAACTGCATCTTTAATGCTGATAATTCAGCAATACGTCTAACACCATGAGTTGACTAGCTTGTAGGTAGAAGTTAATAGATTGTTAGCAAGATGGAACGAATTTGTGCCTACTAGTTAACTAATATTTCCTAGTTAACTAACATTAAAGCATTTCATAGCATTCACATAGCATTCACATAGAGTTCATAGCATTTCACATCGCCAACGCCAGTACTGGTGACAAAAAATATTGTTTGAAGAGATTGAAAGAAATAATTATCTCTGTTGTAATTGCTACTTTAAGATAGCTACGATGAGCAAAGATAGCGCATTATCACGGTTAAAGTTCCGAACCTTTGATATCACAGTGAGAATCACTACCGTGTCAAATCTGGAATGAAAATTGAATTTTATTCAGCGCGAAATATCTTCCTTTCGTGGAGAGATAACTTTCCACTTGAAGACTTATACGATGCGATAAAGAATTAAGCTACGCACACATGCTGCAACTCTTGTTGGCGTATTAACTTGATTATACAGCTATATCGCTGTAACATTGAGTACGTGATAAATGAATGTTACTCAAGGTTAAGTCCAAGGCTCATAACGTGGTATTGACAGAACTTTCACGATTTTAAAAAAGAAAGCGATTAAGTAGTCTTAGTCAAAGCATTTCAGCAGTAAATTACAAATACATTAATTATAATATTTATTGAGTTTTTGTGGAAATTTTCATTTCACAGTTTTATTTAATTAATTGGAGAAATGACTTGTAGTGTAATATAAAATGAATTTGATACCGCTAAAATTTAAAATTAAATTTTTATAACTGCCAAAATACCTACGGCACATTTTAAAATATAGTAGCTCCTGAAAACCTAACAGAAATGGAATAATTTCCTCTTTTCAAAACGTAAAATATCTTATAGGGCAACTGAACGTAAGTAGTTTTAAAGTGAAGGATATGTAACCCCAATAGTATGCTAGTTTTTGATGATATCATTTCATTTTTCGACCGACCGGAATATTAATTTTGCATGTGCTAGGTGCAGAATACGTCATTTTAAATAATTGAAAATTCGCATGAGCCCATCATGGAAGATGAAAATTACCACGTGAAAGAATTCCTGTAATATTTCCATCATTCAAAGTCAATTGTTTCAAACATAAATTTTTTAAAAGTTTGTTATTACTGTATTATTCAAGCTATAATGTCTCATCACCTCCTCAATATGCTGAATGCTTGGAAATGTTGATATTTGTAGGTTCATAGGAGAAAGGTATAATATGATAGTACGATAGTTTGATGTAGCATTGAATTGTTTCTGATAGACTCACGGAATAATTGTTTTGGAGTCCGTAAGTGCAGTTGTGAGAGGCGACGCAGCTGGTGATCGTGCCGTTTACCAAATCCTCAACGTTACCGCTGGCGTCCCGGAGGGCAACACCTCCGGCCAGTAAGACAAACACGGCGTATGACACCATGGAAATGAGAAGGGACAAAAGGGTTCCCTTTGGAATGGCGTCGGCTGGATCCTGCGAAAAGGCCAATTTTCAATTAAAAATTATTTTTAGTGATAATAATAACTGTTAATTCCGGGATAAAGGTTTCCCATTATCAAATCGAGCATTATAGAGCAAAAGTTTTGACATTAAAACAATTATATATAAAGCACCATCACCAACTAAGAACATTTTTGTTGCAATACACAACTTAAACGTTTCAGGATGAAAAAGTTAACGAAAAAATGCCGACACTATAAAATGTATAATTAAAGTCATAACAATTAAAGGGTTAACTTTGTGGAATTCCTTCATGGTGAGGGTAGAAATGGAAACTTTGCACTTTCACATAAAGATTTGATACTTCACGCGACCATGGTTTCGATGCTGCGCATCATCATCAGGTGATGCTGCTCATCGTCATCGCTTGAATAATGCGCAGTTGGTTATAATATGGTTGGTTGGAATATGGTTGTGTGAAGCATTAAATCTTCACGTGAGAGAGCAAAGTTTCTTTTTCTACCCTCATAATTAAAGTCGCTCATGATCCGATGCAATAAGACAAAATATGGGTAATTACTTCTGCATGTATACGAAAGGAATATTGACAGTGGTAGATAGGCAGGTAAAGCTCATGAAATTTATTAGATTTCATTTTTTTCTAAAAGTTTTGGCCAACATGCATGACTACGTGTTAAGCGATAAAAAAGCATTCAGCCAACTGTTTTCTTAGTAGATCCAAGATGGTCTAATAGACGTTTAATTACATCGTAACTAATTTCAAATGTATTACCAGCAAACTAATACAATACAAATCGCAGAAATCTGCATATTATGGATACTGACTGGTAGGTTTGAGTGAGTTTTATAAAAGAGGGGCCACAAAGGAGAACAGTACTCGACTTTCGTCTCGACTCGACGAGGAGTACTCAACTTTGGAGCAAACAAAGGAGAAATAAAATGTTTTAAAACAGTAACTATCTTTTAAATAGTTTGTTGCTCTATAATGAAACCCACGGTTCGATAGGCTTTCATAACTACAGAGCAAATATGCCTATTGACATTTTAAGAGCTGCAAAATAATCCACCTAAATCTGAGATAACATGCATTCAATTTGAATGAATTTTTCCCATTAACTGATACAGTGCAGCCCTGGATATATTTTACAAAGCATCCTCCAAACGTAACGTAACATTAAATATATTTTCTGGTGTAATCATATGTTTGAGAATAAGAATGGAGAAAACATATATCTTTTTAGAACACTTACTCGTGTTCGTCATATTCTTGGCTAGTTTTATCATTTGAAAAATAAATCTGGCTAATGGGGAAGTCACTCAAAGCTTAAGCTCAAAGAGATTTAATTCTTCTCAAATGCGTAGATGCTTAATCAGGTGGGTAGGATTTTGTACATTGGCATATCTCATCTGAATCATTTATTTACTTGAAAAAACATCTGTCAATTGCTTCAATATTATCGGAATAATAATTTGTACACTATCAGAATAGAGTGAAAAAAATTTCTGGTACTCGGGCCTCAGTCTAACCTTAAGATCTCCAGAAATGTTGGCTCCTGCTTGTATTCCGGTTACAGATGGAAAAAATATGGCGAATACAGAAAAGAAGTCCTGGTTAACGTTTTCACTGAAGCGATATTCGGGGTACGAGTTCTCCTTGAACACCTCAGCTGCAAAAAGATTAAAAAATTCAATTTCAAGAGTTTTTCACTTCAAAGGCAAATATAATTACTAATTCTACTTCCTAATTTTATGTTTTACGGATTATTATTCTCATAAATACTATATATGTTTTGACATTAGTAACAAGATTTTAAAAAGTGAATAGCGCTCCATTCAATGTAAATGGTTGGTTACGTATGCTGCCATAGAATAGAATTCAACAAGCAAAAATATGTAAATAGATCGTCATCTTTTATTTAAATTTTCTTGAATTGGAATTTCTGTAATTATTTTTGCAAGTTAGTTATAAATGTGCTGCAAAGGGCTTTAAAAATAACCACCGTAAATGCCTACGGCGTAATTGCCAGTATTCGATTTGAAGTGGCCGATATAGTTTGATTCGATTATTTTTTACGCGATTGCTGGCCGTCCCTGATAATCGTCGAAGATAGCGTGACATTCAAAGCTAAACGTGTAATGTTTACTTACCACTCAGTCCGGCAAATCCCCGCGCTTTATCGTAGTCACTTGTTGGACCCCTAATGGCACCCCCGATGAAGTCTATTATTGCGCCGACGATGATGACCACCAAAAGGTTTTGAGCCTGTAAAATGTCGGTGAGGAAAGGGAGAGAATCGATCAGGATGCATCGTTATTTTTGTATGTCTTTCTTTTCTGGTAGAATGGAAAATGTGAAGATATGATGATTTTAAATGTGAACAGTAAATGGTGGCGAAGAAAACTATGAGATTTGAACGCCCTTTTCTTGATCCCAATTTAGACTCGGGTATGATTCATATTCAAATTATTTTCTATGTTTAAACCAGAAACTCATCCATCCTACATAACGCATGTGCTAGTAACTGTGCAATTGAGTCTAGAATTCAGAAAACATCTAATTTGCCAAAAAACAGCACGGCTGTAAACTCAAAACGTTACCCGATTATAACGTAACCCACATTTCATGAATGAACAGGAAGTGGCACATTATTATTCGAAAACCTAAGTTGGCAGCTCTGGAAGCACGGATATTACCTTCACGACGAAGCACGGTGACATAGTGGGAATAATTTCAGCTTTACATCATCATGGGGGAGAGACTGCAACGAGTGGTCAAGGAGGGAAATTGACTACAAAACTGACCAATATGACTGATCCTTTTCCCTTATGCAAAATTCATTACTGAAACAGCAGAAAACACAATATACTACAATTAGGACTCCACTGAAAATAATGGTGTCAAATAATTACCTACAGGGTGCGTTCCGAAAGTAATGCAATTAAATTTCTCGCGCCGCTCCTTTTAATTGGAGTGGGATTGAACCAATTGAATTAGGTGGGAGAACGGTAAGCTTTGCTAAAAAACTTGTCTCAGTGTTCTCCAAGCTGTGGAAGCGGCAGTACGTCGGTTAATGTAAACCTCACGAAAGTCAGTCACGACAAAAATTGAATCGACGATCGAGCAACGCGTTACGCGATTACTAAGTTTGTTGCGGACCTGAAAAAACCTCTTGATGAGACTAAAAAAATGATTCGTGAGGTTTACGGGGACTCTGCTATGTTCTACTCACAAATTTCGAGGTGGTTAAAGGCCTTTAAGGAGGGCATGGAAGAGGTTCACGATGAACAACCCTCTGGGCGACCTTCAACCAGCAAAACCGGCAACAAAATGGCTCGTGTTCCACAATTATTGAACTCTGACTATCGATTGAGTCTCAAGATGGTTGCCAATGAACTAAAATTGTCGTCTGCTGTTGTTTTTCGCATTGTCACTGAAGACTTAGCGATGAGGAAAGTGTGCGCCAAGCTCGTGCCCAAGTTGTTGTCAGACGACCGAATGACCAACCGAGCGGAAATTTCAAGTGAACTTTTGCAACTTATTGAAAATTAACATGATTATTTGGACTAGGTCATCACTGTTGATGAAGTCTGGGTTTTTTAATACGACGCAGAAACATAACGTCAAAGCTCTGAGTGGCACACCCAGGCCCAGTGGTCCCCCAAGCCCAAAAAGGAAGGATTGAGCAAATCAAAAAGGAAAACAAAGCTCATTGTATTTTTCGATAGTAAAAGAGTGGTTCATTGGGAGTTTGTTCCTCAAGGACAGACATTTAACGCTGCCTACTGCGTGGATGCGCTGGAAAGACTCCGAAAAAGGGTTACCAGGATGAGGAAGGATATCTCCGTTACTTGGCAACTTCATCACGACAACGCGCCTTGGCACAACGTGCTACGATTTTTTGTGTTTCTGTCTAAACACCAGGTGGCAACACTGCCCCACCCCCTATAATCCTGACGTAGCCCCAGCAGACTTATTTTTGTTCCCTTGGATTAAGGTGGCCGTGAAAGGAACCCGTTTTTCGTCCATAGAAGAGATCAGATCAGCCGTGACAAAGACCTTGCGAGAGGTCCTCGAAGACGCCTTCCAGGGCGCTTACCGGTCATGGCAGAGTTGCTGGAAAAAATTTGTAGAGGCCCAAGGACAGTATTTTGAAGAATTTTAAGTGTTTGTACAAACCCGTTCAATGAATTAAAAAAAATAATTTCATTACTTTCCGAACGCACCCTGTATTATTCCAATGACTGAAACCCTAACACCCCACATCCCTGTGGGGGCTGGGACAGTGGAATTGAGGCATGAACTTGGATGGGAGGCAATGGAGGCACAAAGACATGCATGGGTCGTTGAATATTCATTTTATTATCATTATGTTCATTCAAAGTATTTAACATACGAGATTCCTATTGTTTACTCCTAATTTAATACCCTCAGTTCTTCGTATTACCTTTCAATATTTTTCTCTGCCCACTGTTTTATTTTCTTAGGAATGTACACACTGACTTCCTCTTTTCTATATCTCACCCTATTAAACACTTCGTCGTTTATCTTTCTTGCTGCCCAACTTACCTTATGCAATCTTTTCCTTACCCTCCGCTCAAAAGTTTCTCATTTACGATCATTCTCTTGCTGCTTAAACCAGATTTCGATTCCATACAGAAGTACCCTCCTTATTAATCTCTATGTATAGTAGTAGTGGTAATAAGTTACCAATCTTCCCAAATGATGAAATGGTTCAACTTGGTCAAAAGTTTTTCTGCCGCGGTTATGTGAATGTCATCACTACTGTCAACGTTTTTTTCTCTCCAAATTTTATGCTCATTCCGAATTCTTTCCCCCATCTTACAGCAGTTTCCATCATACGTATATTGTTGCTATTTTGGTTACGCTAATTATGGCGTGATCAACTTCACCGTCACGTCACATGTCTTTATCATTTCTCCTTCCACCTCCACTCTTGCTTTTTCTAAGATCTTATCAGTAAGATCTTCGGCATAAATGCTGAAGAGAGTAAGTAAGTTAGTGTACATCATACGCCAAGTAAATACCAAATTGTTTCTTGCTAATGCCATGGGTGTATACTTTTCAAACCAATCCTATTTACTTGGGGCACCTTGAGTTTCCTAGTACATTGTGCGAAAGTTAATGCGCCAAAGCAGCATTTAATGATATGCTGCTAAGGCGGAGCCCAGTTCTTACCTTAGATTCCCACTCCATTCCTACGGCGCAGATGATGATCATGATCAAAATGGCGACCACACCTACGATTCGAACGTCATTGACGCCACCATCGACGATCTTCAGGCCGTTCTCCTTCAGCAGGTTGTTGAGTGAGTCGCAGAAACCGATGGTATTCATGGACGCGGCCACGGCATTGGCGAAAGCGAACACGATGCCCACGGAGGCCCCAAACTCCGGGCCCAGGGACCTCGAGATGATGTAGTAAATACCACCTAAACAGGGAAAGGAATAAGCTTCATTTACATACATCCAGTTTTGCGTAGCTGTCGTCATACCACGTTTTCATGCCTACGGCAGCGCTGGGCGGAAACAAGACGGCGCTCATCTATGCGCTGTTTTTTTATATGGGATGAACAGATTACAGACAGCAAGCGTAAATTTTTGCTGCACTCTGATTGGCTGTGCAGTTGGCGACGCCGTAAAACCGAATTTATCGGATTGGTCGGATTTATTGGATTTATCGATCGGCAAATTTTTTCATGCTACAAATATACAATTATTGCTCGTATTAGAATACAAGTTATAATAACATTCTTCTAGGATTGATACAGATTGTTACGGCGGTCCAAATGAACTAGGAATAGATCATCCCAAGGGGTTCTCAATATCAATATCCGTGAACTGTTGGGTAATATATTTTCTGACAGCCTAATTAGCCATCTAGGTCTAATAATCAAGAGACACCCTCCCTTTACGTATCCCACGTATTGGTTGATCACCTATGTCGCTAAGTGGGGCTTATCCAAACTGCACAAAAGAAGTACTTAACAAAGGATAGAATCAACTGTGTTGCAGTTTGTAATTTTTCAATTATTTAGACATTGACTACAAAATTATGATACATATCAAGAGAGCAAATCTTGGTGACGACAAATGTTTTTCAGTGATATCTCGATCCCTACTTGAGGTGCTTTGTGGAGGGCACTTTGAACGTACGACGTCTGTCGGATGGGACGTTCAACTGAGGACCCCTTGGCTCATTTCGACGAAAGTAGGCTCAGTAGGGGTAGAGTAGGCCGACGCAGGGTTTCTCTCCAACCTTCCTTTCCCACCCATCCCAAATGGCGCAAATGACCTTAGCTGTCGGTCGCCTGCCCTAAGGGAAAAATATGGGGGAAGGAAGTATTCGGAGATGAAGAGGGACTTGTTGTAGACTCGGACGTTGTGTTTTGTTAGGATTGATGAGAGAATAATTTGGTATTTGTGTCCATTCAAAACCTACCTTAACCGGTAGATTGCCTGTAATAATAGCATGTACTTCCACATCTGTGACAGCCACAGGACACAAGAACTCTACCTATTAATGGTTTCTCGACCATTTACCATTTTTACCTATTACTTGGAATATGTTTAGGGAGTCCCAGGCGTCGGGAAAAGCTTCTCCATTTACCCATTTCACGATCGGTAGTAAATAATCGCACGGCTATCGAAGTCTATACCCATAGCCTTGTATTTACTCATATGAAAATGTCTAACATAACTGTTAAAGACGATGGAAAGATCCTTATTGGTTTTAAGAATAGAGGAAATGACTTAAACTTGAGAGCAAACTGTGAGATAAATACAGATTGTTTGAGGTGTCTCTTACCTCCTTTCACTTCTCCGTTAGTACTGATGGCCGAGAGTGAGAGAGTGGTGAGCACGCAGACGAGGGCAGATATCCCTATGATGATGAGCGTATGAACTGAAATCAAAAGAAACAAAACATTAACTGAATTGTGTGGTATATTTTCTGTGAATAGTGGTCCATTGGGTAGAGTGATGGGCCACTGAGCGGAGGACTCGATTTTAATTTCCCGGGATGCTTCTCCCGGGAAAAAGTCCCTAGTGTGTGTGTGCACATATTTATTTATTAACTGCATTATATAAGTATGACAATTTGTTGAACCATCCGACTCGCAGCTGAACGAAATTGCAAGAAAATTTTAATCCTTAACCCATAGCACATTCGATAAAATGCGCATTTATCAGTGACCTATTGCTCACGAGAAATATAGTATCCGAAAATAGTTGACAATGAAGTAGATATCCCATGTGTTATCTTAGTCACAGCAGTATCTATTGACATTTGTCTAGCAGTTTTGATTATATCTCACCATAAATAGGTTAAATAATCATAATGGGACTGATTGACAGTATTGTATTTGTATTGTACAAGGAACACAGCCTTGGAAGGTTTAAGTCGTTTGGGTGTGATAAAGGTGTTAGTAAGTGTTTAGTAAGAGTGTCGCCATGACGGCTAGTTTCTTGTCATCAACTTCTTTGGCGGATGAATTGGTTTTATTGCATTCAACAGGTCAGTGTTTTTAAATATTATTCTAATCGTGACACCCTCAAATTGGTTACGTTTTGAGTGACGCCACATCGTTACCATGTTTTGTTTGTGGACTGTATAAATTTGTGGCTTTTGCATGCATTTTTTTCTTAATTATGGGTGATGCCCTAACACCTCCCGCCACACGCCCTTGCGGCGGCTTGCGGGGTATTAAGTAGATGTAGACACCTATTACTTTATATAATTTTGCGTCTGTATGATGAATTCCTTTATTTATTTATATGAATTTATGACACGAAATTAGTTTATTTGAAAATATTTTTAATCAAATGACCACAGAGGATTAAAGTTTTTAAATTGCAAAATTATTGCACTATTATTACTTTAAATAATTCAAGTTAGAAACATCGTGTTGCTAAATAAAATTTGCGACCTTTTTGGGGTGTCACCCTCTTGTCCCACAATACCTCCGTTAAAAATCACCGCGCTCCGTGATCCATTTTATGCAAAATAAAATTTACTAGAAAAAGGAAAAAAAATTAGAAGTTGAGTCCTTTAGGTCATTGAAAAATTGACTCAATGGCATGTAACTTCAAGCATACTCGTCTGGTAAATCTGAGCCCTGGGACATTATCCTCTTTGACCAAGATGTCATTCATTTTTGCGACTGTTGATATCATGCGTTCATTCGTTGTCCTCGGCCATATAAACATGTTAGATAGACAGAAAAATGTGGTAGTTTTGCTCCTAGTGACACTAAATAACCTAAATAGGCCGTGGCCGTTTAATGTGGCGCGAATGATATGTACCTAATTAAGGCATACATTTCGAAAGAATCCTCTGCGTTGGAAGAAGTGTATCAGGAGTTTCTTTAATCGGTATGGATAAAATCTCAATCGTATTTTCCTCTCCAACACGTCATGGTAGCCCATAAATGTTTAAGGTCAACCGTCCTATGTTGAATTCTTCACGCCTAAATCCTCATTTAAGCTGCGCAATTTTTTCGGTTACCGGATATCTGGGGTACGAATGCACGGGGAGAGGAAATATGTGCTACGTTTTGAGAACAAAATAGCGATACTTATAGAGAGGAAAGAATGCATCCAAAAGTATTCTGACCGCTTTAGAGAGGGAAATGGAAAAGTGCAACCTCAAGATAAATAATTTAAAAATTGAGGTAATGGTTTGGAGCCATTGTGGCATAGGCATTTTTCGAATAGGACCGGTGAAGACGAGCTGGAAATAAATGGAAAAGTGTTTTGACAGCAAAATCAATGCGATGGGAGAGGCAAGAGGGATATAGTAAGCAGAATAGGAAGGGATAAGAAGGCTTCCTATTAGAATAAATAGCAGCTAACGGCAAACAGTACTAGGATAGACGTATGGAATCGACTAATTACAACTTATACGATGTATTCTACATTTCTACAGATACGAGAACTGGATGTTAGGAGCAGAAGGGAAGGTAAAATCTCAATATTTTATTACAAATTAGTATTAGCCTCAACTCCCTTAGTTGGTAAATGTCCTTTGCAAAGCTTTAAGCTTTCGTCTTGATAAGTTAAGTAAATGATTCTCTGTGACCCCACACCCTGGCGAGTGACTTCCACACCCCGTGAGTAACTCAGTTCGAGATTAACGCCACCACCACCTGTCAAAATAGTCCTCAGGTGTGTTTACTTGGATGCTTAAATGAGTTAGAGTGCAATAAGAAGGTTGAGGGTAGTAGAATTGTAGTGTTACGGAATAGACAGAGTAACAAATGAATAAATACGTCAAGAGTGGGTGAAGAGAGAAGCTGATAAACGGCATTAATATGAAGGAGAATGAAACTTATTGGGCGAATTCTTAGGAGCGATAGCTTAACTATGTCTGTAATTGAAGTAAAGAGGAATCGTAGAAGGAAAAAATTTCAGAAGGTTCAGGATGAGCTATGAGAAGAAGGTAGTGGAAAATATTGGTGGAAGAACTTGTATGAGGGGATGGAGAGATTGTCTGGGAATGGGATAATTTGGAGAGCTGCTGCAAAGCAATCCTCATACCGATATCCCGTTACGACGGGATGTTCTGAGAAACTACAGATGACAGAGGAAATGGATTGACTGCTGTGATCCTGGACACCTTGGAGGTCCTTTGCTGATAAATCGCGTGAAAGTCATAAGATTATTTTTGCCCTCACTTTTCACATGGACGTCTTGGTTGAAGACTATGTATACCTTGGAATGGAATACTTAAACTTCAAAATGATTTGGGAGGGTAGATTTCCGTTCGCACCCAGGAGCTTTCAATTGAAATCAATTAAAAGGACCGTAAAATCAAGATTACGTTTAGCTTAATTATCACTTAATAATAAATATTTTAAATAATTATAGAAATGGAATTATTATAACAGGTACATGGACTATCTAAGAGTAAATTCTGCAACACCGAACAACACCCGTTGGAGTCTCTCGTTAGTCGTCTTCAAAGCAGCGATACAAGCATGGGGTCCGTTAGGTTAACGACTGATATCCCATTAGCCGTTACCGGAAAAGGTAGCGTCAGCCGAGTCGGCAGGGGTTACGGGAGTTGGGAGTGGTTTTGGTGACCACTTACTGATGCCAGCCTGCCCTACGACCCACGAAAGTCGCAGGAAGAGCATTACTCCCCAGATGTTGAGGAGGCACGGGATGAGCACGCCTTGAATCCATCCGAGTTTGATTCCGTGTCCACCAGCGTTATGCCCTGCGCCCTTGGTCGGGTCCTGGAAACAAGAAAGATGAATTTGCTTAAAATTTAAATATTTTATTTGCTATTTTTGTTGCTCATGCAAGATATCCATTGTTTCTCTTTATCGGCGAATGAAAGAAAATAAAAATGGTTTTACAAAGATGAGGGGATTGACGAAAAGTACCCTAAGTAATGATATTAACAATTGGCTAGCGAATAATTTGGTAAATAACAGTTTTTTATCCTTCCGAAACTTAGTCGTTGAGGCAAGAAGATAGCCATAGAGTTAAGGCTTTCCATGTGGTTGTATGGAGGAGGATAGAGCAAGTAAAATGAACAGTTAAGGAAAATGAAGTGGGAATAAGAGAAAGTTGTTGGGAGAACTATGAAGGCAGGAGAAGTGGACGCATGGCATATTTAGTGGAAATTGAGTCTAGTGTAATGTGATAGAGGTGAAAATGTTGGTTAGGCGAGGTAGGAGGAGGGGAAGATTAGGCGCTCTTGACGAAATAAAGAAAAGTAGAAGATACGTGGGGTTTAAAAAATGGAGGGTCTGTAAACTGAGTTTTTCGGGAAAAAATGCGTGAGTGAAACTATTACTTCTTTCACTTTTCCTTATCCATTTTCTAAAGGTATCTGAAACGTAGTTCAATTAGGAAAACCTGAATAATGAAAGGTTTCATCACTATCTTGTATATTTTTGGCCAATAAGAAAGGTCATCACTCCATCCAAGGATGTTTTGATGAAAATTTCCAAGGAAAATATCCGCCAACATTAATCATCAGTCATCGATAATGAACCTGTGTGCCTACATATGAATATACTTGCATTCAACAATTCAAATTCTCTGTTGCACTCAATAATTTATCACTTAATTCAAAGCAATCTTCATATACATCTTTCGGAAATGTCAAACAAAGTATATTGACTAATGGAAATCCAGATTTGGCCGATTATCCTCAAGGACTCAAAAATTGACTCAAATCTTTGCCACTCTCTCCAGTAATGAATATAAGGAGAGTTTGCACTTTTCCACAGCGTACGACGCGTTTCAACTCACAGAGTTATAATCTATATTCTGTAATAAATCTGTGGAAAAGTGCAAACTCTCCTTATATTCATTTTGAAGAACTTCCACGACCTTAAGCCTGAATCTGTTGAACTTACTCTCTCCAGTGTTTTCATTTATTTTTATTGTGCATATCGGAATAATCGACTTTTGGAAACTTGACAATTTATTTTACAATTTTTAGAATTTGAAATCATATAATTACTTTAATAATAATTGTACCAGTAATGTATTTGATGCATTGGTTAATTCGTTTTGTATTATTTCAACGTTTGCGGTTTCTTGTTCTTTCTCATCCGATCGATATGCGTAACATATTATTTACAATGTTATAGTAATTCAATGTCCAAAATGAATACTACTTTATATGAATAAACATATTTTGAATATATATTATGACCTCGTGTACTTTTAAGTAAGTATAATTAATAAATAATAACATCTATATTCAATCATTTTGTCTAGAATGGATAAAGCCCATGCATAATCAAGCTTCGGCGGATATCGTATACTCATATATTAAAAGTTTCTTTGGAACCAGAAATATTCCGTAAAGCGTCTTCAAGACAGCTAATTACAGCTAAAAATGTGTAGTAGGGATATAGTGTTCCTAAGCTTACTGTTAATATTGGTGGGAATTGAATATTAATGGAACTTCATAGTAAAAGGGATAATAGATAGTTTGATATCAGATTGTTGTAGGAGTATTAAGGCTCCTATTTTTAACATTGTATTGTGTGATGGGTGGACAAAAGCCATTTTTCTTACAAGGCGATATTATTTAAAGTGTAAATATCCTTATTCTCTAAACCGAATTGAATTCGGAAAGTTGAGATTACCCTTTTTAAAATGTCATCAATTTACCAGTTTTATAGCAGCGTTTGTTGTTAATTTTACAGAAAAAAATTATCTTCAATCCGATCTGCATCATTAAAGAGGGTCCTTTACTATTATCTTATCTGAATCAAACAATGTTATTCTTAATGTGTTTCAGGAGAGTTCCCCGCTGACGACAAATCTGTGACAATGGCGAACACTTGAAGTAGAACTTTTTTACTTTTAACACTTGACACATTCAATAAGTTTGCATCTTACCGCAATATCAGATGTTGATTTTTCCATCCAATCATATAGTATAAGTGGATACTAAATAACACAATGAAAGATGCCGTTTATTTTATTCTGTTTACGTTTCAAGTGGTTGATAGTCAAAGAAAACTAATGGGAAATTTATAATCACATTTTTTCAAGAGTACTATGTGACCCAATGCATACGAATAGAAGGCATTTGCACAATAGGCTCATGGGGAGAAAGCGAATTGCCTAATTTTAACCTAAATGAGATAATAGGGTGTACATATATTTTCTTATTCTTATCAACAGAGAATTGCGGTAACATATATACCGATTACGTATTTGAATTAGGCTCTGAATCGCGTTTGTAAAATTGATGACACCGAAATCAAACCATTTAAAAAAATAATATTGCATCGCCATTCTGATAGGTTCAGTTGTTTGTAAATGCAAGCATATTCTTTTTTGGTTCACCTTGCTTATTCATTGACGGTTGAGATTTAGGAATTTACTATAAGATTTACTGATTAATATGACTAATACCGGCATATGTGTTGGTCACAACTATCGGTATTAGCTACCTATTACTGGTTTAATTAGGGAGAGTTTTTTTGAAAATGGACTTTCGCTCTTTCAAAAATAATCAGCTGGAGGTTAGATAGAGGACAGACGCACCTCACCTCTCACAGCTCGGCGACGTGTGAGACCACACTTTCGGAACGGGAGCTGCGATTTCAGATATTATTCTGTCCTGCCTACTTTTTCCCCATTTGCACCTTCGACATTAACCATATGAATGCAAAAATTCTCGTTTTCTGCATTAGCGTTACTAAATCTAAATCTACGTCCAAAGAGTCTGAGCTCTCCAGGGGGCTTGCAGTAGGTCTTGAGATAGGATTTCTATTATTGACTGAAGTGTAAAAGGTGAAGTCGCAAACAAGAAATTGGATATTCTATTTGTACAAGTCATGCTTAGAATTGATACGATTGGACGACTTTAATGAGCACTAAAATATTGCTGATCACACATGAATACACGCATTTTGGGAATGTGAGAACTTAAACTTTAATTTTAAGAGATGAAAGAAACATAAATTAGGCTCTCATGAGATCATATCCATGAATCGAATTAGGGTCAAAATATTTGCAACCGGTTTTCGATCAGTATTTCCTTCTTACAAATGATATTTCGTAGTAAATAAAATCACTTTGAGTGAATTCACTTCCTTTTAAATTTCATAAAGTTCAATCACTTACCATTAATTTTATGCTTCTTGGCCCACCGTTTTAATTCCGGTTCTGAAGGGTCTTGCCCAGCGTGAAGAACTTGATGAATGTCTATTTAGTATAATTTGACCACCACCAATTTAGGCAATGGCACAATTGAATTGGGACTTGATTTAACTGGTATTTCCTCTGGTGTTAATATTTCGATTTGCCTTTGCTGTTGTTAAATTTCAATTTCACGCATAGTGCAACAGAATAAAATGTTACAATTGGCTCCCTGAATGGACTCAAGCGCACATGTAGACTCGAAAATATCCTTTAGAATATCAGTGATCAATTTTTCATGTCTTCATATTGTCAGAGCATGACAAGAAATGGTTTTGATATATTCTCCGGAGTAAATGTGTAAGGAAGGCTTTGGACAAATAAATAAAAAGGAATGCTGAATAAAAGGGAAGTTTTAGCAATTTTCCACAAAAAATTATGGGTCTCGATTTTCAATTAATATTGGGTCTCGAACCCGAAGATGAATGTGTGAGTTGAAACGCTCACTGTTTATTTAAACTTTTTATTTGTATAGATTTCTGATATTCCCATTTATTAGATGTGAATTCTTTGCATCAAATCAAGTCGGAAACTACAAATCTTGAAAAATGACGGTTTGTTACTTGCCAAATAATTCACGTATAGCTTTCCTGATTCCCATCTCGATGGTATACACGGAGTTGGCCTGTACTTGTTGTTCTTTTATAGAGGCCTCGGTTCAGTCTGACACACGTCATTGGAGCACTTGAACCACTTACTGAAATCTTCTGAGGCAGTATCGATATACGATAGCAGTATTATATGCTGAGGTTTGGCCCACCTCGTTGGCCGTCAACGCCAAAAGAAGTTTAAAATTGTCACTTTCTGTATTAATGATGTTAATTATTTTATACAGGATCCTGTAGATAACGTTTTTGTGTTCTATGTTTACTGGAATTCAAAATATGTAGCTTAAAGAAAATTATCATTTTAATTATTTGCTTGTAGTAGTCTAACTGTTAAGTAAATCTCGGATGAACACATTTTTTACCACCGCTCATTTCCAAGCCACACTTAACATGACCCAACGTGAAACCCTGCACTACTCGTATAAATCCTTCTTCATATCCATATATGCTGTCCCTCGCCCTTCTATCCATCAAATATGCTTATTCCCTTCCCGCCTACCTTGCTTGTCTAAAATTCTCCCCTCTCCCACAATTGTCTACCTTTTATTGCCAGTCCAAAGGTCCTGCATACATTTCTCCTGCCTCCTTTGGATTTCTGCTGATCATCTCCTCTCCTTCACCATGCCGAGAACCTATTCACTTGTTTTCCTTTCTCTCCATTTTACCTTTTCCAATCTCTTCTACACCTGCATCACAAAAGCTTACAATTCTCGCATATAACCTTTCCCCAACAACCCGATTTCTGTGTCGTTTAAAACCACACTCCATATCAAAGGTTTTTTAATCTTTTCTTCACGTCCGTATTCAAGTGCCCTACCTAACGCAATTCTTCTTAGATCCCACTACTTTAGATTCTTTAGAAACACTTTTTAGATAGGCTAATAGCTCTACCTGCTATATTTGAAGCCTCCTAATTATACTATTTTACTTGCAACATCTATTTCTAGAGAACCTTTTTCATTTATTTACGTTTATTCCCTTCCCGTATCTGTTACACTAGTTAAACAAGTTCAACGCTAGTAATTACGTAAAAACCTTAATCGATCTTCAGAGCTTGAGCAAAATTTACAAGAGTGAGCCTAAGTATCTCAAGAGTAATAAGAAATATGTAATTGCGGAGACCCCTCGACTACGACCCTCTTAATTTTTTTATAACAATTATAAGAGCTATTTCTTATCCCCTCCTCTGGACAGCTTGGCGTCACCCAAGCGCATCCATCGCATAATTAATCGTCATAGTCGGAAGAGAGGAACTCAACGTCCGCCGAGGCGTTCCCAGCCGCGACAGTCACCTTGTCACCTCCCGCGTGTTGAGCGGTGCACCACTGAAGGTCAATAACGTAAATGCCTCCCTTCGACTCGGTCGCTAATTGCGCCCCGGCGTGACGTCGTATGGCCCCCGGGGGGAGGAGGAATCACACGAGCCGACCAGCAACTCTGCGGGGACGATTGAGACACCCACTAATGGATGCTCGTGGTGCTCGCCCCAGTCAGGCGCTAATTCACTCGACTCCGCTAAATTCATTAATCCTCAAACGCGTGCTGACTCAAAAACCTCTCGGGTGATCCCTGTTCTCGATTCCGGGAGTTTTCCCTTCGGAAAGCAACCTGCCGCGATAACCCTTCTCTCTCTCACTCGAAATGGTTCCAGGGTCAAGAGAAAAGGAGTCGGTAGTTGAGGGGCTAGTGGAAAGTCTGAGAGTGTACCGACTGGGGTGAAATACTTGCGTCTCCCTTGGACCATCAGTGACAATGGAAGAATGGACCTACGACGCGTGTTGAAGAAAGAGTCTCGCAAAGTCCCTGAAACTAATTTCAGTAGCGCATTCAACTTCATTATAACAGCGCTCCCTTGAAATGATAAAAAATCTCTCGCAAACATTGAAAGGGCAAAATCGATATAAAAATGTAGCAAATGAGGCATTAAAATGAAAAAACATCAATATATGTTGCAGTCAATTAAAAAATTGAAAAAAATTATCATGGAATGACAAAACTTGGTAGGATTCGCGAATTTTCCCTAATTGCCCTCCTTCAGGTGAGCAGGCCGTACAGTTCTTCATTCGAGTACGTATCTTCCTCTGAATTCAGACTAGTAGCTAATAGGGGGAATAACCTGAATACATGATTAGTTATGGCTACTTATTTCTCTTCAGCGGGTAGGTTTAAGTCATATTTAATAGTACTTGAATCAACTTATTTATTACTGCTTTAAGAGAATATAAAATAAAATAGGCTTATGGAGCTTTGCTGTAATTATTTTTTTTGCAGTAAGTTTATGTAAGTCTTGGAGATGAAAGTTTTTCAATAATTTGAACCATCAGTTATTGATTTGAGAGACATTTGAGGTCAATATTTTCTGAGAATCCATTTGTAAAGCAAGAAGAAATAACGTTTTTGCGTTTCCACAGGCTGGAATTAAATTCCAGATGATGCTACTGTCGAAAATATTCGACAGTATTATATTTATAGCAAAAATAGTCGACAGCATTATATTTTTTTGTGTGAAAACACTATCTTTGCTTTTTTCTACATACTTTTAACTGTATTGAGATATAATAAAAATGGTGTTTTTAAATCGAATCTCCTTATAACGTTATAAAACCATTGGATAAGTGAAAGGAAGCAGTTACTAGTTACGAGAAGCATAAAAAAACACCCTGAAGAGTGGAAAAAGAAGTGACTACACGGAGTACAGAAAAGTGAATCAGAACCGGATGAATCGGGTATAACTTGGACTCAACAAATGGTGCAGTGGACTCATTAGGAAAACGATAGAAAGTAAGGTCCCACGAAGAAATTAAGGAGGCAAGGAGGAAAATAGCCAAGTAAAGAAGAATATAGTGCGGAAGACACCGAGGAGTATTGTAATTCGTGTGGAGGGCTGGAATCAGCTAATATTCAGATTTTAATATTGAAGATTAGTAAAGCGAAATGGTGAGAGATATTAGACAAGAAGACTCCTATTAACGGGAACACTTACCCTGATAATGAGATAAGCATTTATCTTCTGGCTTACCAAAATCGTTCAAAATCCTCAGTAGAAGTTCTGTTATCCCCAATGTTTTAAAATGGTCGGTTGATTGATCTCCTGAACAGAGTGGTTGATTATTACAACAAAATTTAATTATTTCATTTAAAATTTAATTAATTAATATTAAATTAATTACGGAACCGAGTTTTAAAAAAATAGCCTAGATCGGTTGTATGAACGGAAATGTTGACCAAACATATTTTCGAACATAAGTAATTGGGATCATAATACAACGTTTTTTCAATTGGTGCAAGAGGATTTCGAAAGATTTAAATTCAACTTTTCTACCTTAATGACTCGTTTGAATTTAACAAAGTAAACGCTTATGGTTTTAATCATGATTATTCGAAATATCTTTACTTAATGGAAAATTGAATGCGTACATTTTGCAATCTTAAACTTTGCCTAATTTCTTACGTTATTGTTGATGTTGGCATTATTAAATTCACCATATCATATTTCGTTCCAAATGGGATATGAAAGCTTTACAACGTGAAGGAAATAAATTAGCACCCTTACGTAATAGTATTATCTCTGAAAACTTAGCGAAATGCTTGTTATCTCTGCATCCTTAGATTATAGCTACGGAAACATGGGACCATTGAACTTTATTTTTCCCTACAGTTGCATTTTATTTATGAAATGAGGCTTTTAAAGCTGATAATTCCATTAAATAAATGGCTGTGGTTATGATGATTTGCAGAAAAAGGAAAACATTTTAAAACGGTTATCCACATCTGAAATAGGTTATCGTATCAGAAATTCCTCTATGGCAATTTTCTCAGATGGGTTCAAGTGCCTTTAACTCCAATTATTACTGCCAAAGAAATTAAAAGTGCCCGAGGAATATTTGAATATTCCTGTAGAAACTTTTCCAATTGTTTGACTCTGCACAAATCATCCTTGAAAATGTGGCATATAGTGGTAGAGTTGACGCATGTATTACGAATAAATATACCGAATTGATATCCATCCGAAATTAAAATTCACATTCATATGGCGGAATTGGTTGAACAAGTCTGCCGAACAAAACTTCAAAATGTTTCCAAATGTGATGATATCTCAGGAAAAGTTCATATTTTTTGGCCCGCTAACCATATTTTGGACATCCAGGAACAGAGAAGCCTTTAACCTCGTCCCTTGTACCCCGCCCCCTCTCACCTTGTCCTTGCTGTCCTCAATGTCTCCCACCATCTTCTCCTCGCCGTGCAACTCTCCGAGGCTAGGGCGATGTGCAGCTTGCAGCGACGACATGTTCCGGTAGTTGTCCAGCCGGGGCAACGCTTCTATAGTCATCTGCGACGTCTGCCGGGGCCCCGGCGTAAGCTCGAACCCCTGACCGGGGTGGATCGTCCCCGACGTGACCATTTCCAATGTGCCGTGCTCCGGCACACCCGGCATCGCCACCTGGGCTACGTCCCTGGACACCCTCCGGACTGTGAAGCGGGTTTCAGGAGCCATATTCGACCCCTGGCGACACTTCGGCGGGAGAACTATGCGTGAGGGTCTCTAAGGGTTTGATAAAGTTTTGAGAAGCAGAGGGCCGAGGGTTGATGGAATTTCGTAGTAAAGCCTTGTGAGAGAACTAGGGTCAGAAGGGAGGGATGGAGAATGTGATGATTACACTTCGTCAAACTCGAATCCACAGAATCTTGGGCAACGTGGAATGATAGACGAAAATCGGTAAACTTCTGTTCCCTCTGCAGTCCTTGGAATGTTCTTTTAAGTTTCCTGGAGCAGTCTACAGACGATGAGACCTAATCCCCGCAGCTTACGTCTCGGATTTCGCGGGCTGTGGCCACGGAGGTTCCCGCATCCGCTGCTCGGGAGATATCTCGTGCGGGGGAGACGTAGGCGGAGCGAGATGAGATCGTAATCTCGAGGCGTGGATTCCTTGTACCGTCTTCTTTTGCTACGTGTCGTCGCCGGGGAAGGGGTTGGGAGGTGTCGGATCAGGAGCTGAGTGTGGAGTCACATGAACCGGACGGATATCGCATGGTCATTGAGGCGGTACGAGCGGTGGTGGCTCCCTTTATGGGCGCGGGAGGGTCCTTCGCCTGATTAGTGGAGGGAGTGAAGGCCGTGAGGATGGCGGTGCCCATGGGGTGGGGGGTGTAGTGAAGAGGGGAGGAGAGAGGGAAGGAGTACAGTGCTTCTCCTTCCACGAGTCTCCCATCTCTCCAATATCGCAATTAGCCCCAACTGGTTCCACATCCTCTCCTGGGTTTTGTGACGTTTCCGCAATCTGCCTACATTCTCCTCCATAACTCCTCCACCCTTTTATTTAGAATTGTTTCAAATCTTCTGTTTTGTCATCAATTCGTCCCTCCTTTTCGTATTTCCCTCATCTCTTCGGATATATTACTCCACTCATTGTTCTTTTTGGCATTCATTCCTCCCCCATTATCCCAACCTTGCCCAACCAATGTTACCTTAGTAATTTCACAATTAATCCCCTATATTACTCAGTTCATTGACTTATAGGCTATAGTGCGTTCTCCATACGTCAATTTCTATGATTTGGCTTTAAGGAAGTCCATGAAAGTTGAACAAGGGAGACTATGTCTATGTGGTCAATAACTGACCCATTTTTCTCCAAAAAGTCTCATCGCTTTTTTTGTATTCTTCTGAAATCATTATTCCAATGAGAAAAAGAGATTAAAATGTGGTTAATAATTTCCCTTTCGGCTTAATCTATTAAAGGGCAAAGAGTATTTAGCAAAAATCATTTCTTTCTGAAATTCGTAAGAACTAATAATCTAATCTAAGGAAGGTAGAGCTGGGCTGAATAAAGTTTTCAAGACATATATTCAGAATGAGTTAGTGTATCCATAAGCTCGGTTCGTATTCGCCCCGTGGGTAGAGCGCTAGGCTACTAAGTCGGGGTCAATTTTGGGTGACGTTTCTGGGCACCTCACCACTCAAGCTGTGTAATGATTCGGGTATCATAATTTCCTGGGAAACTACGGGCTGTAGATGGATAGGAACTGGACCCCTTACCCTGTTAATGTGTGAATTTTATTCGCCGTAGGGTTTAGTACTAGGGGACCTTTAACTTCACTTATCGGTCGTTAAATACGGTGTTTGGCAATGTGTTATATACATTTCAATTGGGGATTTTACTTCGAAGAAGCAACTTGAAATACGTGGCAGTTAATCGTTCTCCCTTCTTCATTTTGCAAAACTCTCCTTATCCATCGTGAATAGGAGTAAATTTGCGACAGACTACTTCACTAAATGGGTAAATGAGGCGTGAGAGAAACGGGAGATGACGAATGGAAGAAAAAGGCATTAGAAATTTCAATACTATCACGTGAACGTAATAAAGATCCTGAGTGGTTGGTAATGGATACGTCACGGTCTTACAAATGCCTCAGTTAATGAATTATGTACTCTTCAAGGACGCCGAAAAACCGTTAACGGCGATTTCGAATACTGGCTACGCGCATCGTTGAAATGCGAATTAATTAGTGGATTACTTAAGAGACTCTAATGCATCAGGTGGCGAGTGAATGGATACGATATCTAATATAAAGTTACGGAAGCATTATTATTATTATTAAAACTTATATATGCAGATAGACAATGTCAGGTGGCACAGGTCCCATGTATTATAATGAGACAATCGCACTATTATATAAAATAGTGCGATTAACCGTGAGGGATTCATCTTTAAAGGCAGGTCCTTTAGTTTAAACCGACCAGAAATATGTTTCTAGTAATAATTCGCAGGAATATATTGTCAATCTGGTAACTCATTAAGAAAAAAAATCACTACTTGAAAATTGTCGACCGGACCTAATGAGACTTTCAGATTCTGTATGTGACACGCAGCAAAACCTTTAAGAGGAAATTTGACGAGTACTTTTATAAATATTATAAAGATTTAACTCACTATTTATCAATTAACTAGGATCGTAATTTAGCATAAAACATACAAATTCTAAGCAAAGTGTTAAAAAAATGACAAATGCAATTACTTTTGGTAAAAAGTGAGACTTCCGTAAAATAAAGGTTCCCTTTTATAATCTCCTCATGTATTATCCAAGGCATTGAAATTCTTTTTATTGGCCTTGAATAGAAATTTTCATAGATATCATTCATGAAATTCTTTTGCTTTTTCTCCCCTCTTCCTCGTCTTAACACTAGTGAAGCATTTCAATGATATCTATTAATTGGAAATGAAAGAATACTAACTTTGTGATTCCACAGAAAATTTATAACGATACGACCCGGGTTTCGACGTTCAACGTCATCTTCAGGTGAGATGGCCTTCTGGTGAGATGACCTGAAGATGACGTTGAACGTCGAAACCAGGGTCGTGCTATCTATTAAATACTATTTATGTAAAAATTATATCAATATTTCCCAAAAATTATTAACAAAATTAGATCCAGAATATATATCTCTATCACATCAAAGTATAAAGATGGAAAATTTGAAATCACAGTGATTATAAATAATGAGTAAATTAATAGTGACAGTAAAATAGTTAGATTTTATTGTTGATTAAGGGTGCACGACCTAAAATACATGAAGCGTATTAAGTTTCGAAGAGAATGCTGACAAAGTGTTTTAAATTTTACCAGCTAAAAGAGCTGGATTAGTATTGACGCTAAGATAAAATTGAGATTTTTATTACAGAGAAATTGTTTCTTTTTTATACTTTAAAAAGCACGCCATTTATTTTCAATATTTCTTTTAAAATGTCAAATAATTTATTGTGGTAGTTGATACCTCAGTTCTTGATTAGCTTTACACATGCTTAACTGATACTTATGAATCGGGTTGCTGTAAATGGCATACGCTTTTACCGAAGACGTTTTCCATCATTCCGGGTTTGTTTTTAAGTGGATTAAAAAAGCGATTTAATTTTGGGAAATCTAAGATTGTATATCTTTGCACACTCAGACAATTGGATTCGTTTCTGCGGATGATTTGTCATCAAAGAGAGAGTCTTTGAACCCGTCTCAAGTGTGTCGTTAAATAAAGCTCGTATGAATTTGCAATCCACCGTAAATGGGTGTTAAACAGTAGCAGTGATCAGCCCTCATTCGCATATCTAATGCGGCTTGATTCCGACCCAATTTGGTGGGAAGTTTTGACGAATATTTATGTTGTTTGCCCGAGTGCCGTGAGTTTCTTTCACTTTTGCAAGCAAGCGTAGTTCTAAATCATCAGGGCGTCTCGTCATGAGTAGGAAAATTTGTTTTTTAAGCAAATGGTCGTCACTTTAAGGTCAAATTAACGTATACCTCAACAGTAAGCGGTTCTCTTCTTTTGATTATTTTCACCATAGTAGCAGCATGTCCGCGACTTTTAAGTCAGTTTTAGTACATAAAATATATTACATATCTTTCAAACGTGATTGCTGGCATCATATACATCATATGGCTGGCTCTTCTAGAGCGAACACTGATGACTTAAATCTCGCAAGGGTGCTCTCCTCCCCTCTATTACCCTCTTCAACATTCCACTACCGCTCAATACGCCTTTCGTCCATTTTTCCTGCCTCCATAGGATTTCTCTCAACAAACCCCTCTCCTCCCCCACCATTTCTAGTACTTCCTCATTTGTTTTCCTTTCGGTCCATTTCACCTTCTCCATTCTTCTCCACACCCACATTTCAAAAGCCTCCAATCTACGTCTATCCTCCTGCTTCAGTGACCACGTTTCCGCGCCGTACATAGCTACGCTCCATATCAGAGTTTTTACGAGTCTTGTCTTAACATCCCTACTCAACGTTCCCGTCATCAACTCCCTCCTCCTTGAGAAAGCCTCCTTGCCTAGCGCAATTCTTCTCCTTACGTCCCTACCACTTTGACCGTATTGGTCCAAAACACTTCCGAGATATGTAAACTGCTCCACCTGCTCTATTTTTCCCCGCCTATTTTAATATTTAGCTTAGCCTTTTTCTTTCTGGAAAATCGCATAACCTTTGTTTTATTAATATTGATTCTCATCCCATATTTATCACACTGAACCGCCAATTCACTCAACAATGCTTGCAAACCCTTTGCTGACTGAGCAACTAATGCTTGGTCATCAGCAAACCTAACCGATTTTACGAATTCCCTTCTGACTTTCATTCCTACCTCCAGTTCTTCCCATGCCTCTTTAATCATTTCCTCTACATATACGTTGAACAGCACCGGTGACAATGGACAACCCTGCCTTACACCTCTTCCTAACACTGCCCATCCGGACTCTCCGTTCCCCACTCGAACCTGAGCAGTCTGAGACATGTACAGGTTGCGGATCAGTCTCCTGTCCCTCCAATCCATATTATATATATATATTATTATTATTATTATTATTATTAGGTAATCTACCGGTTAAGGTAGGTTTTTGGATGGACACAACTATCAAATAAACATTTTGTGACTCCCCACCTAGGAAACTAATCTATATCAGGTCCCTCTTCATCTCGGTGTACTTCTTTCCTCCCTTCATCCCGTCCAACATGCCTATCCTGTTCCTACCCTTACCTCGCTTGCCCAACATTCTCCCCTCTATTACCCTCTTCAACATTCCACTACCGCTCAATACGCCTTTCATCCATTTTTCCTGCCTCCATAGGATTTCTCTCAACAAACCCCTCTCCTCCCCCGCCATTTCTAGTACTTCCTCATTTGTTTTCCTTTCATATATATATATATATATATATATATATATATATATATATATATATATATATATATATATATATATATACATACTATATATTCAAACTTGAAAATCCCGCTATACGGCGAACAAATATTATTTTCGCGCGTAGAAATAGACATATAAGGAAAGGGGATAGGAAAACACATAAAAGACCAACACGGGAAAGGTGGAGAAGGCGGTTTTGAGCAGATCACAAATGTAAAAATATTTCCTTATCCCGGATAAGGAAATATTTTTACATTTGTGATCTGCTCAAAACCACCTTCCCCACCTTTCCTGTGTTGGTATTTTATGTGTTTTCCTATCCCCTTTCCTTATATGTCTATTTCTATGTGCTAAAATAATATATATATATATATATATATATATATATATAAATTTATATATAGAGAGAGATAGGTTGTAAAGTATTAAACTCCAACATGCACGGACCACAGCGATAAAAGGCGGAACAAATTACCTAACCTTGATTAAAATTGTTATCTCTACACCACTTCAGTCATTCTGATAAATAGCATGAAAAAGCAAATACAACGGTATAAGATAGGGAAGAACGAGCTTTAATATTATCAGGAGTAATCTGTGATAATAATTATCTATCGTACAATAATACATTATTTTGAGAGGAATTTCATTTGTAGTTAAAACCAATAAAACACGTGATAGTAGCTTTGAAAAGGTTTACTTTCAAAATAAATATCGGATTACACTCATCACATGTTATATCCATAAATAAAAGACAAGAGTCTTCTTTCAAAGTGAATGACAGTATGAACTCAGTCTGTAAATTTGCAAATTAATCGGATTTTTATAAATATCCCTTATATCATCTCAATATTCCATCTTTCCTGTAAAATTAAGTGTTTTTAACTTCACAGAAAAGGCAGCTAAATTTTGTTTTGTGGAGTGATATGTCCCTCCATCTGATTATTCCCCCGTGGGAAATTAATTTTAGGAATCTGAAGAAAAAGAGACTTGGAAAGATTTCCACCTGCAAAGAAAAACCTCTAATTTTTCCATCTGCTCCATTCTTAATGTTATTTTGGTAATATTGTAGTTAAAGTAGAATTATTGAAGTAGGTACGGCATTCTATAAAAGTAAATAAGTATAATTATAAAATGACAAGTAGTAGAGCTTTTGCATTTTCAGAAGGACAAAGTAAGTAAACAACAAGATTAGTTAAAAATAAATGTGTGGGGAAACTCAAATAATATTTGTATTAAATCTATCCGGCTTCTCTAAAGTAAAAGATGAGCAAAATCTCTCCTATGCCTAGAATATAGGAATTTAACTTCCAACTCAAATTTATATGCGTAGGTGTCAAAAACACACTTAGCAATCCAAATCCTTCAAATCCGGCTAGAATACCCATCAGGAACTTAATTTTTCAAAAGCAGTCGAAGATAAATAACGTTATGAGAAAATTGGCAATACAAGTAGCAATACTGTAACTAACTTCGAGATTTTCACCAGAGACATATTTACGACCGGTAGCTGAGAGTAAAAATACTTACGGATATGTATACGTGATTTCTTATCAATTACAAAGGCCGGAGATGGAAAGACGCGATCAATTGAGTATGATGCCTCTTTTTCTGTTACGATAATAAAAGTTAAACGCTACCAAAGTTATTGCTTCATTATCTGTGTACTATCGGTAGGGTTCATGGTTTGTCGACAAACCTATAATTATAGTAAAGATATACAGAAGAAAAACATCTTTCATTGTCACCTTTAGTGACATTTGATATAAACATGTCAATCAATTAAAACAAGACGAATGAGCCGATTGCAGTGAATCAAATAAACGCCAATCTCACGGAGTCACCGGCAACATGTACGTATCGCGCGAGTCGAGAGAGTTCGAGAATAGTTGAGAAAATATCGACACATGGATGAGATTTCCATCAGACTACAACTTAAAAGTAATGAGAGGGCTTGGCGTGTCTCTATGAGATTTAATGGTTGGTGTTATGGTAATTCCTTCTGGTAGGGTGAGAGATGCCAGATAGTTTCATGGGTAAAAGTTTATCGAGGACGAAAACTGGTTTCTTTTGTGAGTTAAATGAGACTGCATTGCTTATCTTGAATATGATATGATGGTATTTCAAATTTGTATTTTAAATTCTTGTGCCAAATGAGCGATGTGATAAGAAGGGTATCTTGGTAGGTTACTCTCGAAGTAATCTACTTCCGTTCTTTAGGAATTAATTCTTTCAGATGGCTTTAAAAATATCTCTCACTTGCGTTTATTGTCCTGTCTGATTAGATAATATTAAATGTTAACTTAAAACGTTATCTCAAGTTTTTATTGAGTGTTAGCGGTAGCCGTTTTTTTAAAACAAGAGCTAAACCGTAGGAAGGTGTTAATTCGCTTTAAAAGAATGAATGGAAGTGAAATTTTCAGTTGTAAAAATTTGTTTCTTCACCGGGCCTAAGCATAATTTTTAACTTACGACTAAATGGAAGAATGATAGAAATAAAAATCATTTGATGAATCGTTGTACCCTCTGCTCTATGGTACTTCACACAAGAAGCTCCAGATGTTGACTCATTTCTTTTGATTATAATATAGCCATGGCATCACCATACACGAAAATCATCATTATGTAAGTTTTTTGAAAAATCGTTTCATTACATTCAATTTGGACGCTACTGAAAAAAATGTTGTCGGAACTACGGCATCAAATCATAGGAATGTCCGTTCATATTCATTATTTGTTAATCTATTTCTGCTCTCTCCCTTAACGGAGCCTATATGTGTTTAAGAAGTTAAACTTTTTATCAAAGGAGAAACTAGCTGAATTAATAAATATCAACGAAGAATTGCAAAATTTGAGCGTACATGGGCTTTAATAGGTTCGAAAATTTTCTGTGTGCAACCCGAAGAAATAAAATATTTTAAACTATAAAAAAGGTTAATAGATGCCAAAATTTCACAATGTAAAATTCAATACTATCTAAAATTGTATTTATGGGCATATTGGCAGATGACTCCATTAAAAGTTATAGTCACGACACCTCACGCTGTACTTTGAAGTTTCTGAAATTGACAAAATCTGGGATATTTACTATGAAGAAAGTCAATGTTTTGTTTGAGGATCATTTGACTTATAATAGTTCTTTTATTCTTCATTTATAAGTTTGTTTTTCTCTAAAAATTCACTACCAATTTATTTACGACAATTCATGCATTCTGTAGCAATTTATTTACGGCAGTTTCCTAGGTAACACCGGTGTTTCCCAAGTGGCAATCAAAACTTTCATGTGTGTAGGAGAATAATGTATCGTGATGCATACCAAATGAGTAAAGCAAAAAACTAGAACTTATCAAAAGCATTCTGAAATCAATAATATTAAAAAAACGCGGAAGTTTTCGCTCTTTGGAAATGAAAATATGGGACGCTGTGAAATTCAAATGCAATGCGATTCTGAACATTGCAAAATGATATTTGTTGGTATTTTATATTTGTTAATTACATCCGGATTGAAATTGTGCTCTCACTACTCTGTCGATTCCCACTCGATAAAAAATTTGTTTTGCATTATCTCCACCTCCGAGGTCATTTCCCCATCTACTGCAACTCTTGCGTACTAAGGTACTCGCAGGACCTCTCATCATTGCTAAAAATAAGTTCAATCCATAAGATTGAGGAAGATATTAGTTAGAGACGCATTTATCACCTTGGTTGACAAAAAATATCGAATATACCACTGAAAATTTTACCAATTTAAAAGATTACGGTTCAAAAATAAATAACATAGCAGCTTTATTTTAAGTACAGACAACGAGTGTAATTCGAATGTTGTGAATCAAATACACACCGAATTGAAGAGGTTTTGCGACGATTTGATCGCTGGCTTATCGATAAAGATCAGTTTTCTCTGAGGTGAAGAAATACAGTACACATATTTCGGAGCGATAAAGACGGCATTCAATACGGAGACTCGCAAGGTGAGTGGCTATGATCTTTCCACTGGATAAGGCAAGAGTCTTGATAGGCGTCTTAATGCGTGCCAGCCTAGTGCAAGATAAAAATCTATGAAAATGGAGACATGAGATGGATTTCGATCGTGAGAGGAGGCAAAGCAGAGAGAATACGCTGAGATAAAGTAAGCTAACAGTAAGCCCGCCAAAAAATTTTGACAATCATTAAGAGTATCAGTTTAAACAAACAGTATGAAGTCAAATATAGCGCTACCCTCGCAGATTTCTGTGATTAGCGACATGCTTCGAGCTTACGTCATATCGTACGGTCTCAGTTTCCTTTATACCTTCTCCCTTATACGTAAGATAAAAGAGCAAATATTTAGACCTACTATTCCTTTTACCTATTATTTCCCTACCTATTATTTCTTCTCGCTCCATAATGGTTCGTTTCGTCCATGTCGGAGAAGGCCGCTCTGTGATATCACTCTATTCCGAACTATATGTTGGAATTTGGCATTCGAAGTATTGCGGCCAAAAGTTACATTTTTTAATGTAATATCCGGTTAAGGATCAGGTTTTAGGCTTAAGATTAAGAGAACAGTTTGTGAAACCATGCGCAAAATGTGCCTGTTCAATTTCGCCTAATGGAACTGAAACCCTAAAAGCGTTAAACGGCGCTACGTTTGAAGAAAATGGACTTAATATACTACCTTGATCAAAACGTTCCCGGAATTTATTCATAAAATTAAAAATACAAGTTTATTCATCTAAATCTATATTGTCCCCTTCAAAGTAATCCCCATCGACTGCAACACACTTATGCCAGCGCTTGATCCAATCCTCGAAACATTTTTTATATTCGGTTTTCGGTATGTCCATCAGTGCTTCCTGCGATTTTTCCATTACTTCCTCTCGGCTGCTAAAACGCGTTCCCCGTAATGGTTTTTTAACTCGATTGAACAGAAAGAAGTCACAGGGAGCCAAATCAGGTGAATTCGGTGGCTGTTGGATGGTATTTGTTGCATTTTTGGTCAAAAAATTACGAATAATGATAGCACTGTGCGACGGTCTCGACGCACTGTGCGACGATTTCTGGTCTCTTTCGGCGAATTGCTTCACGCAAACGTCTCATAACGCCCAAATAATACTCTTTGTTTCCTGTCTGGCCTTCTGGCAAAAATTCATGATGCACTACACCGTTGTAACCCATGAAAACCGTCAGCATTGCCTTCTTTTTTGACTGAAAACGACGTGGTTTTTTTGGTCTTGGCTCATTTGGTGAACGCCATTCACTTGCCTGATGTCTGGATTGCGTGTCGTACTCATAAACCCACGTCTCGTCTCCAGTAATGATCCTTTTGATGAATGTGGGATCGGATTCAGCCTCGCAAATCATGTCTTTTGCGACGTCAACACGGTCTCTTTTTTGCATGAAATTGAGGTCTTTTGGCACCAACTTTGCTGCTACACGACGGAAACCCAAATCATTAACCACAATGTCTTGGGCGGATCCATAGGCAATGTTCAAGTCCTCCGCTATTTCTCTGATGGTTAGTTTGCGGTTATTGACCAACATTTCTTTTACTTTATCAATTTTTTCACCGACTTTCGATGTCGATGGTCTGCCACTGCGTTCATCATCACTGTCATCATCTTCGATTGACTCACGACCTCTTCTGAACCGCTTTTGCCACTGGTAAACGACCGTTTTTTTAGAGAATCGTCGCCGAAACACTTTTCCAACATTTCCAACGTCCGTGCGCCACTAAATCCGTTTTTTACGCAAAATTTAATACAAGTTCGTCGTTGCAAATTTAAATCCATTTCTGCAATTGTAAAAAATCGCCAACACACACAGAGATAGATGTACTCTTGGCTACGTAACTTTTGCAAATGTCAAGTTATGACACTAAGATTTAAAGGGAATATCAACAACAGATGTACCAATTTAACAAAAAAAGCAGAACTCAAATAGGAACGATGGGAGCGCCACACGGTGGTTATTCCGGGAACTTTTTGTTCAAGGTAGTATACTGGTTAGTTGTTATGAATTGAAAATATCATTGTCGCAGAATTTTTGCCAGAAGGCCAGACAGGAAACAAAGAGTATTATTTGGGCGTTATGAGACGTTTGCGTGAAGCAATTCGCCGAAAGAGACCAGAAATCGTCGCACAGTGCGTCGAGACCGTCGCACAGTGCTATCATTATTCGTAATTTTTTGACCAAAAATGCAACAAATACCATCCAACAGCCACCGAATTCACCTGATTTGGCTCCCTGTGACTTCTTTCTGTTCAATCGAGTGAAAAAACCATTACGGGGAACGCGTTTTAGCAGCCGAGAGGAAGTAATGGAAAAATCGCAGGAAGCACTGATGGACATACCGAAAACCGAATATAAAAAATGTTTCGAGGATTGGATCAAGCGCTGGCATAAGTGTGTTGCAATCGATGGGGATTACTTTGAAGGGGACAATATAGATTTAGATGAATAAACTTGTATTTTTAATTTTCTGAATAAATTCCGGGATCTTTTTGATCAAGGTAGTATTCCAATACTTTCACACAAAATGTCACCAATATTTTAGATATTATCTTTGGTCATAATAGGGAAGTGATTGATGTTATTGACTATATTATGCATTTAATTCTTCTCAGCCAAGAATAAACTAGGAAAAGGAACATTGTAATGGAGGCATTGGGAAATTGCGTTAGCAAAAGGGACATTTGCAAAAGGAAGAGAATTGTTGAAGGGTGACAGAGGAAAAGTGTTAAAAAAAGGTTAGTTAATAATTGAATATATCGCGATGTGTTTTATGGATATAAGATTTGTTCCTTGAGGCAAGAGGATGAGTGTAGATAGGAGGTTTTTTAGATGTAGATGTGGCGGAGAATGGAGAAAACAAGTTATACAGGGAGGAAGGAAACGCTGAGGTTCTTAATGGGGTGGACGAAGGGAAAAAGTTGCTGGAGAAAATCCGAAGAAGGCAGAATGTCTGGAAGTATTTGGGAAGGAAAGTGAGTGGAAATAGTAGATGATAGAGAGTAGAAGTTCTGATAAAACTTAAATGATAATAAAAGATTGTGTGAAACACACCTTTAATAGGTAAAATAATTTGAATGAATGGAAATTAATTATATCGCCCAGAAATTTAGACGAACGCATAGTTGAAATTAGCGTAACAGGAATAAAACACGAAATATGCTTTTTTACGTTCGAGATGAAATCTGATTATTAATTACTACTATTTGACTGGATTTGAAAGTGCCATATTGTTTCCCTAAGGATAATAGCAAATTTTAAGGGACTGAAACTTACAGCCGCTATGAAATTACGGAAGGAAATCTCCAAGTAAGACAAGAGAAAGACAGGCAAAGAGCCTGTTTCTCTGGCCTTACTTGTAGATTTTTTTCTCTGGAGATTTTTAGATTTTCTTTCCTTTATTTGGCCTGACTTAGAGAGGATGGGAGAAGCAAGAATGAATAGGCACGCAAAATTGGGTCGGCAGAGAAGGCTATCTATCAGGCCAAGCAGCCATTTACGGCAAAATGTACTCGCACAGACATAAGGAATCGATTTATTAAAACTTAAACATGTAGTATATATTCTACGAATGTGAGACTTTGACGATAGGAGCAGCGAAGAAAAGAAAATATAAGGGGATGGAAACGTGGTCCCACAGAAGATTTCTGAAAATAAAATGAATACATAAAATACCAAATGGATAAGTAATTAGGAGAGGGTTTGAGGAGGGAAGCTTATGGAAGGCACTTATAAGAAGTAGAGGGAAATTGATTGGACATATCTTGAGGCCTTACAAAACTCTTGCGAAGCGAAATCGACAGCAGCAGTACTGGAGACATAGAAGAAGACAAAACCAGTTAGAATAGGGTCTTGGAATATTTGAAGGAAGTTGAGGATCATGAAATTGGAAAACATATAGGGCTGTAGGAAATATACGTAGATATTTCTTGAATGTGTAAATGTGAGATGGAGGGATAGCGGAGATTACTAGAGCAATATTTATAGAGTAACATACAGAGGAGGGGAAGAGAGCCAGCGAGGGGCGGTAATAATATTGCACAAAAAAGTAGGAAAATGAGTAGCAAACAAAGAGCAAGTGACTGTTGTGAAATGTTATTATAAGAAGTAAGAGCTGATCCAACGAACTTGGTAATTGTTCAGGCCTACCTGTCACCAAGTAACCATAGAGAGTAAGTTGACACGGTATACGGTCAATTAGAGAAAATAATTGCAGGTATTCACGAGGGGAAACATCTGATAGTGACGGGGGGATTAGAACGCGGCAAAGGCTAAGGAAGTTACGGTTTAGGAGCGAAGAATTACCGTGGGGAGAAAGTGATAGAGTTCTGCAAAAAATGGGACTTTATGGTAAGGAACGGCCTACGTAAAGGAAAATGTTCAGAGATTCAGAAAGATATCTACAAGAAATCAAACTACATTTATATATATATATATATATATATATATATATATATATATATTACTTGTAAGTTATTAATAGACACAAGTTTGGGAATAGTGTGATTAATTTATACTGTTTCCTGAGGGCGAATGTGAATTTAGATCAAAATGTATTGATACGTATTCTGAGGAGTAACAGTTTATTGAAAATTATAGTTGAAGGAAATACGGAGGGAGAGAATGACAGCGTAATAGCTTGCATGAACTACTAGAAGCAGGTGATGGAAAATGCCAGTGGAATGAGCTGTGATAGACTGAAGAGATTGGTATATAACAGGATAATTTGGAGTGTTACCGCAAATCAATCATCGGATTGATAAACCGTTTTGATGAAGCAAAAGTCCATTTATCCTACATGACATTAGTGCTTTTGAGTGTCATCCAGTGAGAGTAGAATAAGATATGGATATCCTTGCAACTCTACAAATCCGAGTTTTAGAACGCATGATCGAAGGGTCTTATGGAATAATTGGCTATGTACTCACAAATATTCGATGTTATTGTTTCAGTCCGGTCTTATCAAATTAAAGACAT